>CM041781.1:97221279-97275402 GCA_023374045.1 Limonium bicolor
AACCGGTTAAATTACATGGTAAATAACATCATAAAGTATGAAAGAATGTGAGAGAAATTAGCCTACTTACAAACCTGAGATTGAAGCAGAACACCTGTATATTAAGAGATAACCATTTTACAACACGATACGGAAACCGCCAAACATCGAAATTAGAGAACTCCCAGTGTGGGTACACATGAAAGGGATTGAAAATAAGATAAGACGTGGAATCAACAATGTAAGATTGTGCCATCAATTGGAAATATGAGGAAAGTTAAAGATCTTGAAGTGGAGGCCCAGCGAGAATAATATCTTTCAGGTGATTAAGGTTACGGTGCACAGCAAAGCAAAACTATATATAAGCCATCAAATATGACACGAAAGCAATCAGATTTATGAAATAAAACCTGATGTAAGTAAGATGATGAAATGGAGACAAACTGTGCAGTAACGTGGTAGCCTGGACCATGTGATGAAAGGTTTCACAGAAGAAGAAAACCGGATGAAGTGTGAAAGTCCTTAAGGTATGTTTTTACCTTATAATGGAAATTTTGACCACCTTGGTCCCATGCGTTGCTTCAACCGAGATTAGCTCTTGTTAAAGGGTTAAAATACTGAGAATAAGCCATGGAATGTGATAAGATTATAAGCTCCATGTGTAGGTGATGAAAGAGATGAAGAAAAGAGCTAAAATATGCCTTAAACCATTACCTTAGGTGGAAATGAGTTAGATTTGCCTTGAATGCTCAAGAACACAGCTTGAGAGCTTTAGGAACTGCTAAGGATTCGGCTGGAATGGGACAAGAGGAAAGAGAAAGAAAGAATTTGTGTTTTAAGGAATGAAAAGTAATAAATGAATAATAAAATGATGATCCACCAAATTGGCTAGATATTTTGGTTAAAGGTAAATGTGCTGTCCTCCACCCTTAATGCTGCCGCCTCATTTAGGATAAAGATGGTCATGTCGACCATTGACTAGACTTGGTCCAACATTACTTAAAAAATGCACTATTTCAGTTACTATTCACAAATGAATGCCATATTTGTGATTTTTTTAAAAATCTTGGAATTAGACCATCTAATGAGGTACATTATAGTACATTAGTATAACAAGGTCTAACCATTGCCTAACTCCACTCAAAACCCACCCAGAAAGACAATTTTCTCAAAAACGTGCTTAAGGACTTTTAAAGCACAATTTGTGTTAGAACATGTTTTTGAGCTTGGTTTCCTTGAGAATAGTTTTATAGTGTTTATTACTTAATTATAATACTTAGAAATCCACTTTGGATCCTAATTGAGGTCATACAATCTCTATGGTTTCTTAAAGCACATTTTTGGCTTTACCAATCTTAAGGCATGTTTTTGCCTTGTTGAGATCTTAGATTGTTCCCCAATGGTATTAAGATGATTATTAATCTTAGATCATAATAGATCATTTAATTATGTTTTAAGGTTAGGGGTATTTCGATTTTCATCCAGCCATTTAGTGTAAGTTGGGGTTGAATACAAGGTGTTTTCGGTGGAAAATTCAGAGCAGGAAGGAAGCAAAGCTTGGTTGTTCTTAGGGTATAAAACATGCTTTAAGCATGGTCTTCTTCTTCTAGTTCATTTCCGATTGAAGACCTTAGCTTCCTAGGCTTATTTTCTCCTTCTTTACATGCTTGTTCAGTTGGTATATCACGATCTTCAAGGAATAGCCAAATCCATGCCAAAAACACCATTTGGCATCTTAATCAAGGTAAAAATTAGCCATCTTCTTGCTTTACTTCTTACGGTTTTATGTCTTAGCTTAGAAGGTCTTTTGATACTCTTCTTGCTTCTGGAAAAATAGGCCGAGAACAGCCCTTGTACCCTTGCATTTCAAAGGTAATTTTACCTTGAATTTGTGTATTAAAACACTTCCTATGATTATCTCATGCTTAGAGTTTAATCATATCTTGTTTATTGTGTAAAATGTTAATTAAGCTGTGGAAGAATTATTCCAAGCTTGCCATGGCAAAACAAGGCTTTGACTTGGCTAAATCAAGGTATATAAAACACCTTAAACTCATCTTGGATATATTAGTATGTGTTTAAGCTATTGCTATTATATTGCCATGAGTGAAATGGTCAAATTTTGACCTTAGGCTGTTAAGGAAATGAGTTAGTAATTTAACTAAGTGATAAATAAAAAAAATTGTCAAATTTAAGACATTATGTGGAAAAGTGGTAAATATAGAGAAAACATATGGGCAAGGCCAAGAGTTTAATGCATTTTAGTATTTATGTGTAATTTTTTTATAAGCTAATGTTTGTAATAAGGTCATGTACTTTAGGGCATTATAATTATGTATTTTAAGGTTTTAATTATGTTAGGGGTATATTATGATTTCCGAGAGGATATAGGGGCTTAAACTATAATTAAATGAAATTGAGGACTAAATATTAATATAGCCAAAATTAGGTTTTAAAAGAGTTTAAATAAAAATTAAAAGATTTTATAATGTTTTGGGGTTAAATTGTAATTTCTGAAAATATGGGGGTTAAAACTGTAAATAAGGGAAATACTTGTCAAGGAAGTATTAAGGAGGTCAACCTTGACCATATGGCAGGTTTTGACCAAATTAGATAAGTTAAATAATTTATTATGGTTATAAAATAAGTTATGTATTTAATTGTAACATTTTTATAACAATTGAGGTATAAATGAGAATACTGAAACTTAGGGGTGTAAAATGGTATTTTAAACACCCATGGGCTATTAGGAATTTTTAGGAATTTGTTGGGTTGAATTTGGAGTTAAAATAAATATATATGTATAATATATAGTTATGGAAAAATTACATCGCCCACCCATGACGTTTGGCGAAATTACACATCCCACCCATGAGGTTTCAAAAATTACTTTGCCCATCCATGTGGTTTTCACTATTTTACATCGAGCAACTTTCTAATATTTGATCAGCTTAAACATGGTTAAATGTTATCCAAAATTGCTGAAACTTACATGGACGATTGTAAGGTGTTATATTTTGATCTTGCGTGAAATCCAAAGTTTTTTAAGCTCATATGTGATCCGTGGGAGCCAATAAAACATGTGAACGTATTTTCATTGGGTCCCACAGGCAATATCTGACCTTAAAAACTTTAGATTTCACGCTAGATCAAAATATAACACCTTAGAATTATCCATGTAAAGTTTCATCAATTTTGGATAACATTTACCCATCTTTAAGTTGATCAAATATTAGAAAAGTTGCTGGATGTAAAATAGTAAAAACCACATGGATGGGCAAAGTAATTTTTGAAACCTCGTGGGTGGGGTGTGTAATTTTGCCAAACGTCATGGGTGGGGATGTAATTTCCCTATATTTATTTATGTCATTGTTGCAAATTACATGACATATGGGGTGGAAAGGTAATAACCGAAAGTTTATGGGTTAGGAATGATATTTATAACCTTTTGGTGTAGTTTGGTGATTTTTAGAATAATATAAGAGGTTTTAATAAGATATGTGTATAATATATAGTTTCAATGATATTATAAAACACTATGTTATAAATTGGGTCAGATTGTAATTATAGAAAGTAGGTGGGTTAAGAAATGAATTAGAACAAATTGTAGGTCTATTTGGAAATTTTTGAATCACATATAACCATAGGTATATTTATTATAAAGGGTAAATGTTATAATATATGACATATATAACATCATATTATATATGTGGTCGAATTGTAAATTTGGAAAGTTAAAGGTGCTGTAAAATAAATAAGAACAAGACAAGGTCTGTTCGGTTATTTTCATATAAATAACCTTAGGTTATACTTTTTACAAAGTAAAAAATGTTATATTATATGGTATATATAACATGGTATAAATTATGGGGTGATATTGTAATAAACATAAAGATATGGTAAGTTAATAAACTAGATTATATGGATGTGCCTTTTCGGCAATTAAAAATAGTTTTGTATAAAAACTATAAGTTATAAGTTATATGAGATAAAAATATCTTATTGTATGATATTAGTATATGGTATAACATTACATATTATGTGGTCAAAATGTGAAATACCCCGAGTAATTACCTCTTAAAATTAGTGAAGTTTAAATTAAATTATGTGCAATAATTACCATGAAACATTATGGTATTTAAAATATAGATCCAAACGGATGCTTAAACGCATGTACATATCGATGCGTAAAACAAATACACTAGTGCGCCCAATAAATTGTATGAACATCCTATATACCTTGGACGAATTATAATCGTAAACGGAAACTCATACGTATACACATCTCTAAACCGAAGATGTTATGATTAATAATGCGACGCAAACATGAAAACGTCGATATAGTCACCCGTATATATATATATATACATACGTACAACCAACGTTATAATATCACCACGTTACGTGCACAAGTAATAACGTGACGTAATACAGCAGCCGCGTAAATATATATAGGCATATATATATGTATAACTAAAACGCGACAAAATAAAATAGTCGCACATATATATAGGTATAATCAACAACGTGACAAGATAAAATAGTTACATATATGTATATGTATGTAACAACGATAAAATAGGTATGTTATATACACTTATACAAAGAAAAAAGAGAGAAAAAAAAAGAAAGATCAAACCTGCTCTAGCCGGGATTCAAACCCGATAACTCTCGTACCCCTCCTGAACGCTTTAACCAGTTGAGCTGTGCACGAATTTGGTAACAAATACCTACCTAACTAAACTAGTATCGAGACCGATAAAGTAATGGCAGAAAAAAAAATAGAGAGAAGGAAACCTGCCTCTGCGGAGATTACCGAAAACACAGGAGATACACTTCAACACCCTCTTCTGATTTTAACTCTTATAATGCCACTGATTCTCTTGGAATTTGGGAGCATTATCTACCTAGCTTAATCCTGAAACCATCCCTCTCCTATGACTGGGTAAACGGCAGTAGTAGCACTCCAAGACAAAGAGAACAAAGAAACAAAAAATGTACATGAACCGGACTTGGTAGTGCTGCCGTCGATTTCAGTCAAAGAAAAATTAAGGAACCTGGTCTTCAGTCGAGACCACACATGTTGCTGTTTTCCTTGTCCCAACCTCAGCCCAAGAGACATTCCCCTTGGAACCCCAGCCCATTAAATAAATCTTACATGCCCATACTCCCTTGATACTTGAAGACCATAAACACAATCTGTGTGTATTCTGATTTCGATTGAAACAACCAGAACACAATTCTGGTGCATCAGAAGTAGTGTCCCAATACTCCACCTTGCTGTCTGATATTGCCAATAACTCAATGTCAGTCAAGCCATACTCCAGTGCCGATTTCTAGTACTAGAAAATCAGACAAGAGGGCAGCTGCTCACGTGGGAGTTTGAGCACTCCAAACTTCCACAAACTCCTCATTGAAACTTCCACCCACCAGCAACTAATTAGTTCTGCATTCAGTCTCCTTTTTGCTCCATTCCTGAATGCACGCCTGCATTATTTCTCGGCTCTTTCTCTTCAGTTGTTGCTGGTGCCTTGCGTGGAGTAAGTTCTCCTTTCCCATTCTTATTCTTTTGATTTGAACTCCTACTCTTGAATCTTCCTACCTCTGCAACTGTACCTCAATCTCTTTGTTTCCTCTTCATGCATGTCCGATAATGCTGAAGTGTTGAGCTTCTGAAAGTTCAGAAACAGAACACTAAGAGAAGGACAACTACTAATGGTAAATTGTGCTCCAGGAAGTGCTTTTCTCCTTCCACTCCTACCTGTCCGAAAATGGACTTCCCTCTCACTCACTTTCTTCGTATGTTATGCATGGATCCATCAAGCAACCACATCGTGAAGATGACCGATAGGTGTTAAAAAAAAAGAAAAGAAACCAGCAAGGTAAAACTGAAACAGATCCTCCTTTTCCTCTGGCTTGTGTCTATCGCAAACTGTCATTCATTTTTTTCTCCTCATGTAATGCATGAAACTTCCTTGCAGTTCCTCTGGGCCTTGTTGAAAATTCCTTGAGTAAAAGCTGCTCAAACGTTCCTGGAACACATAACCAGAAGGTGAGCACCTGAAACAATTTTCTCCACCATTTCACCCATTGCTTCTCTGGAGTACCAAGTCTAACTTCTGAGATATTTCACTCAGTGCTGTCGAGTGACCAAGGTGCAGAGGGTCCCGCGGTGTGCCAAAGATCAACTAAGGAAATCAACTAAGCTATCACAGGGTGAGTTATGTAACACCCCATCTCGATCCAATCGTGGTTATCACAAACTTATCACCATATATATAAACTCTACAGCGGATTCAAATACATTCCAGGACCTTGCCACGGTCTGACTACAGAATATACCGAGCATTAGTACATACAAATCTTAACCAAATACATATCCTTCTTACAATCCCCTCACATCCTATACATCTTACTAACTCAAATTGCCATACGAATGTACATACACAACTCGTAGGCCACACTTAACCCGTAACGCTTGTACCCCTTCTTACTCTCGCGACGGCCGCCTCCTGACGTTCACCTGTGTAGTAAAAACAGCCCCCAAAGGGGGTCAGCACGATGCTGGTACGATCCTCTCATGGCCCCCAAGCTAACGTGGCTACGACGACTAATTGTCGATAGCATGGAGGTTGATTAGATGCACAACTTAATAGAAAGTGCAATAAACAACAAACCAATTATGAACAAGCAAAGTTCCAAACACAATGAACGACTTAAATGTGTTCCCTTAATTAGTGAGTCAATTATTTAACTCCTTAAGTTATGTTTCCTCTTAATCTCAGTCAATCTTACTTTACCTCAATCTTAATCTTTATCTCAATCTTAGAATACAAACCGTTCTTTAAAGAGAAATGGTTGTATCTTATCTCCAACCTTATCTCATATATGCCAACCGTTCTCTCATTAGAACTGGTTAACCCTTAGTTTGTTGTTTATTTCGTAGGGCTTGGTTAACCCTAGCCAGCAGCACGACACTTACCGACAATAAACAAAATTCTTAAATTGTTGGGGATGTAGGCTAGATCCCCTCACGCCATCTTAGTATGCCTCCCTCCTAGAACAAGTAGTCCGAGGAGGCTGAGTCTATATGTCGACTCTAGGCGACGAGCCTGAAGACAAGTCATATTTGGAAGTCGGTATCTGATAAGGATACCGACCTCCCCCAATACACATGTGCTGGTACCATTTCGGATTCCTCACTCCCCCCCCAAGTTAAAGTTAGTAGAAGTCTCAATGCAACGTTTGTTTGTTAAACCTCTTTCGGTTATTAACAAACTGATATTAGGGAGTGTTCCTTAGTCTTACACAATTCCTTACTAAACATTAGTTAGTAAGTCCTCACTGTAAGTTGTGTTAGTTTTCAAACATCACGTAACAATACAGTAAACATAATATTCCGGTTGCATGCTTATTCTTGTTTAGCCGGCACACATAAACAAATAGCACACAAGCCGAGGGACACCTCGTTAGCAAGCAGGTCACAAGAACAACTGTACCGTTCACCGTTGGTCGTTCGGTTGCTTACTCTCCTCTGGATTCCAAATTCTCAAACCCTAAAACATTCATTCAATTTTAGGTTGTTAATTACTTTTCCAATAAAGCTAACTTACTTAACTCATAATGATTCCTCACCTAACACCTCTTAAGTTTTACAACTTATTCTTACAACCTAAACTTAAACTTTTAAGTTTATACTTAACTTAATCCCTTAGGTCTATATACCTCTAATCATCAATGCCCTCTTAATGGGGTACCATTTATACCTCTAAACTTTCTTAGGGTTTCTTTCTTTTTTTTTTACAACTTAAGGGTCGACCGACCCTACCGACCGACCTTACCCAAGGTCGGTCCATTCCAGAACTTATCGCCTTGAAAATTTTACCCCGACCGACCTTGCAAGTCCGGTCCATTCCTGAGAGTTTTCCCCGTTGAAAATTTAAGCCCGACCGACCTTGTCAAGGTCGGTCCCAAGTTCGGTCGGTTCCAGAGACCAATCCCCGTACAAAATTTTAGACATGAGCGACCTTGTAAGTCCGGTCTCCAAGGTCGGTCTGCTCCAGACCTTTGTTTTTAGATTCCCATTTGACTCCAAACTTCTCCACAAGTTCCCCCATGTGTCCTAATACCATTTAGGCACTTAAGCTCACCTTTAAACATCCAATAGAAACTCCTTAGCTACTTTCTCAATTCTTACTAGGAATTCGTAACACTTGTTTACACCACTTAAGGCCTTTACATGTCACAAAACAAGGCCTAAACATCATCTAAAACCATTAACCTTCAATCCCCCATCATTAGAAGCCAAAACAAACTTTTTTCTTTTCTCTGCACTGGACCGCCCCTCTGGGGTGGTCCCCAGGGGCGGTCCTAACAAGAAGCTAATTTCCTGCACGATTTGCCTGGACCTCCCCACAGGGGCGGTCCACAGCAGAACCTATTTTCCAAAGTGCTTTTCTCCTCATTTTGAACTCTAAATTCACCCCAATCTTTTCCCACTCATTCCACAATCTTTCCACTTGTTTCCTACATGTTTAAACACCTTAAAACATGTACTAAACCTTCCTCAAAAATCACCAAACTTGACACTCAATTTCTTACAAAATTCTTACACTTAACACTTGATTCCTCACACTTCCCTCTTGTGACTTTGCCTAAGACCTCAACTAATCATTATGTTTCTTCACCACCATCTTAACTACTCCTCAAGCATAATTTTGCACACCCATTTGCTTTACTCAAACTTTTCAAAGCCATATATAATCTAGCACATGCTTACATCCTTATAAGTCATTATACCTTATTTTTTTCCTTCAAACTTTGTACAAATTTCCTAGCTTCTTTAACCATGGTTTTGGTGCATAAAACTCACCATTATCACCCATAGTCCCTCTTATACATTCCTAGGTCTTCCTAGTACTCAAGAACTCCACGGTTTATCCATTTTCACCAAAATAACCCTTAGTGATCACTAGAACATCCTTAGTCATAAAATCTCCTTAGAACACCTTAAACACTTAGTTTCCTACTCAAATTTCGCCTTAGTTTCTCTAGTATATTATCATGCCCAAATGCATTGTTTTCCTCATTCAACCATCTCACACACATCAAGTCCTTTTTCATCATTTTTTCTCACCCAAATCAACTCATTCATAATAAACTCAATATAGTGCAATAATCTTAAATTGCATAGCACTAAGGCTCTTAAATGACATGGCTCTTAGGCCCTTAAATGACATGAATTTAAACACTGAATTTCCCACATATAAAAGCTTTCAACCTGCAAATACACCATCAATCTCATAGTAGTTATAATGCTCTTAAAATCCATCTTAAACTATCTTACTAACTCATTCCCATTGGCTCCTTAGTCACAAGTTCACTAGCTTGTTTAAGTTCTTTTTCTTAGGTTATATATCCCATTACACAATGTAAGCTCTAAGCCACATTAGTACCCACCTAAAACTCATCCCTTAAGACTTAAACCACCATTAGGTAAGCATTTTACCTTGTTTTCTCAAGCTTATCTTAACTTCCTCCTTAGACCTTCTTCTTGAATGAATCTCGGCCACCCATTAAATTTCCTTTGCCAATGTTCTAATCAATATTCAATGACTCTCATGAGTGCTAACCAATACACTAACCTTACGGAGTAAACCCTAGGTTAAAAATGTGTTCTAAGGTATTGAAATGAATGTTGTACCTTGGAGTCTTAAGATAGGCTTGGATATGGATCAAGAAGGACCTCCTCTAGCCCTTGGAGAATAGAAAATAAGCTAGAACAAGGCATAAAAATGAAGCCCCATGAGTGTAATTTTCGGACATGTGAAGAAGTGATGGAAAGATGATTTTTATTACATTTTTTCTCACCTTGAATGAATGGAGAACCAAATGGGCTCTTCAAACTTGATTTTCCTCCATCAATGGAGTTTTTACATGGCTCCAAAATGAATCTTTCCCAATTTTGAAAAGATAGGAAGCTAGAGCTTGAGCTAACTAAGAATATTATGTGTTTAGTTTTTGATTTGGAGCTAAAATGAAGATTTGGTGGGCAAAGCAAGGTTAGGCAACAATGGTGCTGTTTGGGAACGGTTTAGAACAAGGAAGAAGAATAGGAACTCATTGGTGAAGAAGAGAAATGAAGAAGAGAGGAGAGAGGTAGGCTAATAAAGATATTTTGCTTTATAAAAGCAAATAGTAACTTTCTTTACTTTATCTCTTCTTATTTCTTATTTGATGAAGTCTATGGTGACTCATCCCCTTAAAACCGTCCCCCCTTACTAATTAACATACATAAGGCCTTGTTTGGCCATTTAACTAATTAAGGTTGACTTAAGTCAAAACTAGCACTATTTGAGCACTATTCACTAATTAGTGCACATATTCGTGAAATTTTTGGTTTCCCATTGATTTAGGCTTCCTAATGTGATAGTAATTAGTACACATGTTGATTAAGGTGTAATCATGGGCATTTAGCCACTCAAAACTCATTTCTAAGACAATTTCTCAAAAAGGTGCTTTAAGGAGTCTTAAAGCACATTTTGTGTTTAAGCTTGTTTTTGAGCTTGGTTTTCTTTGGTAATTGATTTAAAATGTCCATTAGAATATTACTAAAGTCTTATAATGGTATTGGGGTGCTAATCAAAGTCACTCCAAGGTTAAAGCACATTTTTGCGTAAATTGCCCTTAAAGCGTTTTCTTGTGTTTTCCTTGGTTTAAATTGTCTACCAATCTTTCTAAGGCATATCTTGGCCTTACTAATCATAATTTTTGTTTACTTAGCATACTTAGGCTTGGGGTATTTCAATGTACCCCCCTTAAAAGAACTTTGTCCCCAAAGTTCCCATGCATCTTATCTTATTAGAATACATGTCTTACCTCATTCCATAGATCATATAGATCATACTTATGTATACTTAAACTCATTGAATCATTAGATCCCCCATATGCTTATACTCAACTATCACACCACATGCTTAAGCATGTATAGCACTCAAAATTCTCTTTGTTTCTTTTGATGATTAAAACAATCACATAATTTCCAACGTATTCTCCCATGTCACCGGTCCGTAGACAATGGCTCGTTCGTCCTCGTCACCATGGGCCAGAATACAAAACAACTCTGCTCTCCCCATGTCACCGGTCCAAAGACAAAGGCTCGTGCGTCCTTGACTTCATGGGCAAGACTCAGTAAAAAGGTAATCCTTTTTACGAGGTCATGTGAGGAATAATTCCTCTAATTAAAAATACAATCAACTCCAATTTCGTTTTATACTAACGCCTCTATCCTAGCGTGATTTAATTGTGACCACTGGTAGGGAGTTTCAGGAATCATCCAACCCTGATGTGATCAGCATCAGTGTTGAACTATCCTTCCACCCCAATTTGTGTTCGGTTTCCCTTGATCCCTAGAAAATCAAGTTCCACCTCCCACGTCATTTTCAAACATCAAATAATTCACTCATGTCCAATTTTCTATCTTTAGTGATTCTAATCATAATCAATACATCTTCAAGGTGTGGACTCAGTCCATCAATCATTCCCAGTTCATCTCTTAGTAATTACCTCAAGACTCTCATTCCTACTAAATTATATATCAGTCTCATACCATTTCTCACCATCTTATATCTCATAGCATTACTATCTTCTTCCTCATACTGATATCAAATAATATCTCATAGTGTTATCTTATTCTTATCTCACATGTAGTTTCATACCGACCCATATCTCATATATTCCATATTCCTTAAGTCTCCTTAATCCTCTTCCTTAATTCTCTTAACTTGTACTCACACCGGAGGTTAACAAGATAGGTACTTAATATGTATGATATTCACATCTTCTGTGCGCAATAACCATAATTTATCTCAAAATGTTTATATAAAACATATTCTCAAATTCTTTTGTGCTATGCACACCGTAGTTTATGTACTCAGTACACAAACATACGCTAAGCGGTTTTTGCTCTACCCCCCTTAAAATGAATTACGCCCACGTAATCAACACTATATCGTTCTTGAACAAAGGTTCAAGATGTCTAATTCTCACCAAGCATTCTAGCTTCCATGTCATCTATCTCACTTACAATTCGATTAGAGGGTCATAACTATGCTAATGACTTAGTCTCTGTATCGAGGATTCTTAACGGTACTTATACCATATTCTTAACTTAGTTTGGTCTAATCTCAAAGATACTAAAGCATTCAGTTGCTAAATCTGATATTTGTTCCATTGGAAGATGTGTGGTATATCATTCCCTTTTCGCGTTCATCAGGTATGTGAAACCTCTTTTAAGTTACCGGTCCGCTAGCTTCCGCTGCACGACTCTGATAATCTTAGGCTTAGTTTGCCTTTCTTATCCTTTATAGTATTGTATATTATTCTCCTGCATGCTTATATTTGTGTACTAAAGGTCTTTCAATGGACACGTGTTATCTTTATATAAACACAGCCTTAATGAGTTGTAGCTCGTCTATCCAGTCTCCCTGGAGATCTAATGTTTGTATTCTTAGTGTTTTCTCAAATGTCTAAATCGTTCTTTCCATCTGACCTTTGGTCTGAGGATGATTCTTAATCTGAAACTACTGTTTAGTGCTTATTGCGCTTTACAATTTAATCTCTTACATCTTAAGACATGTCCAATGTCTGTACTTAACAATCTATGCTCTTCGCACTTCATAGTCCTTAATTATTTGTTCTCTGATTCATTGTGTTGTTGATTCAACTGAATTCTTCTCTTCGACTGTTTGTGGTAGTAGTTGTTGTTGTCTGAATTGTGTCGTTGTCCGTGGTACGGAGTCGACTACTTCCCGTGTTCCTTACACCACTCGTCCACATGGATGGGGTACCTTACTGGTACATTACTCCTTACCGACCAACTCATAAATGAGTGTGTCAGGCCTGCAAGCCCCTGTGGGGTGCAGTCGTCCCACATCTCGTTTTAGTAAACTTGTAGTGTTCATCACACGTTTAGCTCTTGCTAATCATGAAGTATTCTGTTGCCGATCTCCTCTTTCATCGTTCCGTAATAACACTTATTGTTCTTCTTGAACTTAATCAAGGAAAATCCATTTACTATGTCCTTGGGTACTATATGTTCTAGTTCTTTCTGTATCCCGTACTGATTCGGTCTCTTAGTGACTGAGGTCTCTTTCCATAGAGCCTTTTATCTTCTTTCTCATATTTGTTCTACTAGGAATGCACTTCCAGTTCCTTAAGGAATGGGTAGTGTGCTTCCTGTGAAATCTTACCTAACCAGGTCCAGACTACTGACATCAATGCACAGTTCGTCTACCATCTTATTCCCTTACTTATATTGGTCTTAGTTCATAAATCTAATTGCCTCAGTGTCAATATTTGACGGCTCATACATAATGGTCGTTTTACCGTGCACCATGACTTAATCCACTTATAAAGGTATTGCCCTTATGACCTCTGCTACCGTGGTAGTTGGCCTTTACCATGTTGCCCATTGATGGTGCAACTACTTACTCACTTATTCTAACATCTTATCTTATATTCAATTCCCTCCTGGTGTAAGCACACCGGGGTTTCTCCAATTTCGGTGTATGGCGGTTGCCGTGTCGTTTGTAAAATGGTTGTCTCTAAACATGAAGGTGTTTTACTTCAATTTCGGTGTCGTATGTAGGTCAGTCTCTCTCACGTTCTTCCACCCTTTATGATGTTACTTACCATGTAATTTAACTGGTTACTGAAGAAGTCATCCGTTTACTCACAAGCTCTTCTGAGCGTTGGTCACTTGACGTGCCATTCTGCGCACTCACCATGTTTATCTCTGACGATCACTAATTCTTAAATCCTGGGTGTTGGATATGAGGTCTGACTCTGCAGCCTTCCTTATTATTCAAGTGTATCTTGTATGTTCTAAGGTAATCTCAAGGTTTACAGTTTTCATTCTCTAACGAAAGTGCATTACATCTCTAATAAGTGAAAGCCCTTTTTGAGGGGTTTATTCCCACTCATGGCCTCACAACAAGGAGAGGTATCCCCACCCTAAAAGGCATGGTTCGTTGTCCACCCCTGCCAATGTACTATCATTATTCTTATTGGTGCCTTTTCTTGGCAATATTTTCCACAATCTAAGTTATAGGTTAGGTAACCGTTCATATCTACGAATTGTAGCTCCTCATGGCTTAAATAAGCTCTCTTATAACTTATTGTGCCTCGGCTCTGATGTGGTTAACATCCTTGGCTCGTAGGCTCTTAGTGCTTAATGTCATTGGGTTAGAGCCGGTGCTCGGTTCACTACTAGTAATCTTACTCATCTGTAGGTTATCCCCCTAAGGTTCTGGTTCTTTGAACACTATCCACCGTTAGGTTACATACTAAATGTAGTATCGGGTTTTATGGTAAGTTGCTGCATCCTGCTTCCTGCTATGGAAGTTTATTCAGGTGATCTGAGGTTACTTAATGTCTTTGACAATACTGTCAATTTACTAGACTTATGTCTTTTAGCAAATAAGGCTAAGTTCGTATTAGGCGTTTGCCTTACGGTGTCCAAGTCGGACATCGTCCCGTCATCTTATACTCCCACCTCAACGCTTAGTTCAACTTCCGTTGACTACGCCACCCATTGATGATTGTTCACACTTGGGTGTTAATGAGTTAGGCAAACAGTATTAGCTATCATTCATCAGTTGTTCGGCTCGACTATGCCCGCTCTGTGGGGGTAGTCCTCTAAGCTTCCCTCTGTCGGGATTGTATATCTTAATCCTTAGTAGATTACTGCTTAAGTTTATTCCTTCTGTCCCTGTTTCCGGGGTTCACCAACATCTTCATTGTAGAATGTTTGTTATTGGTATTCTTAATGGTCACTCTGGGAGTCTTATCCCGTTTTCGTTGGAAGTCGTTGCGTCAACAGTCTCAATCGTATATTATAATACATCCCTTGTATATTATTGCTTATATAGTGTTTTGCTCGGATTATTGAGCGATCTCTCAGGTTCCTCTCCCTGAGGTTCTGGATTGATGTTCTTACCGTACTGTCAGTTGTTGTTGTTGTAGTAGGTTGTACTGTGGTTAAAGATTTTTTTTATCCCTTAATATACCGTCTAAGTTCAGCTCCCTGCTCACTGGTGTGTCCACTCATCTTGTCATGGTCAGGCCGTCAGGCCCTTCTAAGGTTTCATCCTTTCGTTCTTATAGATTTACAGTCCGATATTAAAATGTACTACAACTGTAGCGTTCTACTATCCCGCCATGATGGCTTTCTGTGTAGCTTAACCGTGGTAGCACTTGCTATGGCAAGTGCGCCATGGAAGATGGGTTACCGGTACTGTGCGCATCAGTAATGGTACTTCCTCCTAATATTTTATATCTTCGGTAGTCCTCGGGACTCCTTCGATGTTCTTTAGTTTGGATAATTGACCATTTAGCAGTTTCCTTGCCGTTTTGACAGTGCTGTCACTTATCAGGGCGTTCTTCTTTCTGAGGGAACCCCTCGTTATTTTCTTGCGTCTTAATCCTCGCTCCCGTTTCCACACATTATGTCAGGGTTATTAAGTAATGGTCTCCTTTAGGCACTACATCGTAGTCCTATTCCGGTATACAGTTTGTATGCATTTTTATCGTTGTCTGTGCAATGTCGACCAGGTTTGTAACCTTCCTCATTGTATGGGGTTTGGAGTCCCCGTTTCTAACTGGACTTCCTAGTAATCTTAACTCTCATGTTATGTATTATCCCACTGTTATGCTCATTCGGACCACTGTCTGGTACTCATGTCGCTTTTCTTTTCCTTTCCATTGCACTTGTAGTGCTTTTCTTATCATTGGTATGGTGGGGTAACTCGACTGCGTAGCTTGTCGACCCATGTTGCCGGTAATTTCCGTTCTCTTACTGATAGAATTCCATTGGTAGCGCCTGTTTCACTGTTGCGCTCCATTAAAACGTTCAAGTTCTCATAAACTGTTGTTCAACAAGATGTTTCTCGTATTGCTTACTGTTAACTAACTACCAGATCGGGTTTTTCCCGAGTAAGAGAAGGCTTTCTTCTCTCTGGCGTTTGTTCCACATATTCAGGGTTAGGGATGTGGAGGGCGGGTCTAGGTACTATGGATATTCGGTAAATACCGGGAAGTCCTAACTAACGCACCTCTCACACTATCTCTCAACCCTTAACCCATAACTCAAACTCAACCTCTGTATTCTCCTAAGTTTGGTAATTCCTGTCTTTAGAGCATAACTACACTCTGATACCACTTTTTGTAACACCCCATCTCGATCCAATCGTGGTTATCACAAACTTATCACCATATATATAAACTCTGCAGCGGATTCAAATACATTCCAGGACCTTGCCACGGTCTGACTACAGAATATACCGAACATTAGTACATACAAATCTTAACCAAAAACATATCCTTCTTACAATCTCACATCCTATACATCTTACTAACTCAAATTGCCATACGAGTGTACATGCACAACTTGTAGGCCACACTTAACCTGTAACGCTTGTACCCCTTCTTACTCTCGCGACGGCCGCTCCTGACGTTCACCTGTGTAGTAAAAAAACCCCCAAAGGGGGTCAGCACGAATGCTGGTACGATCCTCTCATGGCCCCCAAGCTAACGTGGCTACGACGACTAATTATCGATAGCATGGAAGTTGATTAGATGCACAACTTAATAGAAAGTGCAATAAACAACAAACCAATTATGAACAAGCAAAGTTCCAAACACAATGAACGACTTAAATGCGTTCCCTTAATTAGTGAGTCAATTATTTAACTCCTTAAGTTATGTTTCCTCTTAATCTCGGTCCAATCTTACTTTACCTCAATCTTATCTTTATCTCAATCTTAGAATACAAACCGTTCTTTAAAGAGAAATGGTTGTATCTTATCTCCAACCTTATCTCATATATGCCAACCGTTCTCTCATTAGAACTGGTTAACCCTTAGTTCGTTGTTTATTTTCGTAGGGCTTGGTTAACCCTAGCCAGCAGTAGGACACTTACCATCAATAAACACATTCTTAAATTGTTGGGGATGTAGGCTAGATCCCCCCACGCCATCTTAGTATGCCTCCCTCCTAGAACAAGTAGTCCGAGGAGGCCGAGTCTATATGTCGACTCTAGGCGACGAGCCCGAAGACAATATTTGGAAGTCGGTATCTGATAAGGATACCGACCTCCCCCAATACATATGTGCTGGTACCATTCCGGATTCCTCACTCCCCCCCCTCCAAGTTAAAGTTAGTAGAAGTCTCAATGCAACGTTTGTTTGTTAAACCTCTTTCGGTTATTAACAAACTGATATTAGGGAGTGTTCCTTAGTCTTACACAATTCCTTACTAAACATTAGTTAGTAAGTCCTCACGGTAAGTTGTGTTAGTTTTCAAACATCACACAACAATACAGTAAACATAATATTCCGGTTGCATGCTTATTCTTGTTTAGCCGACACACATAAACAAATAGCACACAAGCCGAGGGACACCTCGTTAGCAAGCAGGTCACAAGAAGAACTGTACCGTTCACCGTTGGTCGTTCGGCTGCTTACTCTCCTCTGGAGTCCAAATTCTCAAACCCTAAAACATTCATTCAATTTTAGGTTGTTAATTACTTTCCAATAAAGCTAACTTACTTAACTCATAATGATTCCCCACCTAACACCTCTTAAGTTTTACAACTTATTCTTACAACCTAAACTTAAACTTTTAAGTTTATACTTAACTTAATCCCTTAGGACTTTATACCTCTAATCATCAATGCCCTCTTAATGGGGTACCATTTATACCTCTAAACTTTCTTAGGGTTTCTTTCTTTTTTTTTACAACTAAAGGGTCGACCGACCCTACCGACCGACCTTACCCAAGGTCGGTCCATTCCAGAACTTATCGCCGTTTGAAAATTTTACCCCGACCGACCTTGCAAGTCCGGTCCCCAAGGTCGGTCCATTCCCGAGAGTTTTCCCCGTTAAAAATTAAGCCCGACCGACCTTGTCAAGGTCGGTCGGTTCCAGGGACCAATCCCCGTACAAAATTTTAGACATGACCGACCTTGTAAGTGCGGTCCCAAGGTCGGTCTGCTCCAGACCTTTGTTTTTAGATTCCCATTTGACTCCAAACTTCTCCACAAGTTCCCCCATGTGTCCTAATACCATTTAGGCACTTAAACTCACCTTTAAACATCCACTAAAAACTCCTTAGCTACTTTCTCAATTCTTACTAGGAATTCGTAACACTTGTTTACACTCTTAAGGCCTTTACATGTCACCAAACAAGGCCTAAACATCATCTAAAACCATTACCATTCAATCCCCCATCATTAGAAGCCAAAACAAACTTTTTTCTTTTTCTCTGCGCTGGACCGCCCCTCTGGGGTGGTCCCCAAGGGCGGTCCCAACCAGAAGCTAATTTCCTGCACGATTTGCCTGGACCTCCCCACAGGGGCGGTCCCTAGGGGCGGTCCACAGCAGAACCTATTTCCAAAGTGCTTTTCTCCTCATTTTGAACTCCAAATTCACCCCAATCTTTTCTCACTCATTCCACAATCTTTCCACTTGTTTCCTACATGTTAAAACACCTTAAAACATGTACTAAACCTTCCTCAAAAATCACCAAACTTGACACTCAATTTCATACAAAATTCTTACACTTAACACTTGATTCCTTGCACTTCCCTCTTGTGACTTTGCCTAAGACCTCAACTAATCATTATGTTTCTTCACCACCATCTTAACTACTCCTCAAGCATCATTTTGCACACCCATTTGCTTTACTCAAACTTCTCAAAGCCATATATAATCTAGCACATGCTTACATCCTTATAAGTCATTATACCTTATTTTTTTTCCTTCAAACTTGTACAAGTTTCCTAGCTTCTTTAACCATGGTTTTGGTGCATAAAACTCACCATTATCACCCCTAGTCCCTCTTATACATTCCTAGGTCTTCCTAGTACTCAAGAACTCCACGGTTTATCCATTTTCACCAAAATAACCCTTAGTGATCACTAGAACATCCTTAGTCATAAAATCTCCTTAGAACACCTTAAACACTTAGTTTCCTACTCAAATTTCGCCTTAGTTTCTCTAGTATATTATCATGCCCAAATGCATTGTTTTCCTCATACAACCATCTCACACACATCAAGTCCTTTCTCATTATATTTTCTCACCCAAATCAACTCATTCATAATAAACTCAATATAGTGCAATAATCTTAAATTGCATAGCACTAAGGCTCTTAAATGACATGGCTCTTAGGCCCTTAAATGACATGGCTCTTAGGCCCTTAAATGACATGAATTTAAACACTGAATTTCCCACATATAAAAGCTTTCAACCTGCAAATACACCCATCAATCTCATAGTAGTTATAATGCTCTTAAAATCCATCTTAAACTTATCTTACTAACTCATTCCCATTGGCTCCTTAGTCACAAGTTCACAAGCTTGTTTAAGTTCTTTTTCTTAGGGTATATATCCCATTACACAATGTAAGCTCTAAGCCACATTAGTACCCACCTAAAACTCATCCCTTAAGACTTAAACCACCATTAGGTAAGCATTTTACCTTGTTTTCTAAAGCTTATCTTAACTTCCTCCTTAGACCTTCTTCTTGAATGAATCTCGGCCACCCATTAAATTTCCTTTGCCAATGTTCTAATCAATATTCAATGACTCTCATGAGTGCTAAACAATACACTTACCTTAAGGAGTAAACCCTAGCTTGTCGACCCATGTTGCTGGTAATTTCGTTTCTCTTACTGATAGAATTCCATTGGTAGCACCTGTTTCACTGTTGCGCTCCATTAAAACGTTCAAGTTCTCATAAACTATTGTTCAACAAGATGTTTCTCGTATTGTTACTGTTAACTAACTACCAGATCGGGTTTTTCCGAGTAAGAGAAGGCTTTCTTCTCTCTGGCGTTTGTTCCACATATTCAGGGTTAGGGATGTGGAGGGCGGGTCAGGTACTATGGATATTCGGTAAATACCGGAAAGTCCTAAACTAACGCACCTCTCACACTATCTCTCAACCCTTAACCCATAACTCAAACTCAACCTCTGTATTCTCCTAAGTTCGGTAATTCATGTCTTTAGAGCGTAACTACACTCTGATACCACTTTTTGTAACACGCCATCTCGATCCAATCGTGGTTATCACAAACTTATCACCATATATATAAACTCTGCAGCGGATTCAAATACATTCCAGGACCTTGCCACGGTCTGACTACAGAATATACAGAATATTAGTACATACAAATCTTAACCAAATACATATCGTTCTTACAATCCCCTCACATCCTATACATCTTACTAACTCAAATTGCCATACGAGTGTACATGCACAACTCGTAGGCCACACTTAACCCGTAACGCTTGTACCCCTTCTTACTCTCGCGACGGCCGCCTCCTGAAGTTCACCTGTGTAGTAAAAACAGCCCCAAAGGGGGTCAGCACGAATGCTGGTACGATCCTCCCATGGCCCCCAAGCTAACGTGGCTACGACGACTAATTGTCGATAGCATGGAGGTTGATTAGATGCACAACTTAATAGAAAGTGCAATAAACAACAAACCAATTATGAACAATCAAAGTTCCAAACACAATGAACGACTTAAATGCGTTCCCTTAATAGTGAGTCAATTATTTAACTCCTTAAGTTATGTTTCCTCTTAATCTCAGTCCAATCTTACTTTACCTCAATCTTAATCTTTATCAATCTTAGAATACAACCGTTCTTTAAAGAGAAATGGTTGTATCTTATCTCCAACCTTATCTCATATATGCCAACCGTTCTCTCATTAGAACTGGTAACCGTTAGTTCGTTGTTTATTTTCGTAGGGCTTGGTTAACCTAGCCAGCAGCAGGACACTTACCATCAATAAACAACATTCTTAAATTGTTGGGGATGTAGGCTAGATCCCCCCACGCCATCTTAGTATGCCTCCCTCCTAGAACAAGTAGTCCGAGGAGGCCGAGTCTATATGTCGACTCTAGGTGACGAGCCCGAAGACAAGTCATATTTGGAAGTCGGTATCTGATAAGGATACCGACCTCCCCCAATACACATGTGCTGGTACCATTCCGGATTCCTCACTCCCCCCCAAGTTAAAGTTAGTAGAAGTCTCAATGCAACGTTTATTTGTTAAACCTCTTTCGGTTATTAACAAACTGATATTAGGGAGTATTCCTTAGTCTTACACAATTCCTTACTAAACATTAGTTAGTAAGTCCTCACGGTAAGTTGTGTTAGTTTTCAAACATCACACAACAATACAGTAAACATAATATTCCGGTTGCATGCTTATTCTTGTTTAGCCGGCACACATAAACAAATAGCACACAAGCCGAGGGACACCTCGTTAGCAAGCAGGTCACAAGAAGAACTGTACCGTTCACCATTGGTCGTTCGGCTGCTTACTCTCCTCTGGAGTCCAAATTCTCAAACCCTAAAACATTCATTCAATTTTAGGTTGTTAATTACTTTTCCAATAAAGCTAACTTACTTAACTCATAATGATTCCCCACCTAACACCTCTTAAGTTTTACAACTTATTCTTACAACCTAAACTTAAACTTTTAAGTTTATACTTAACTTAATCCCTTAGGTCTTTATACCTCTAATCATCAATGCCCTCTTAATGGGGTACCATTTATACCTCTAAACTTTCTTAGGGTTTTTTTTTTTACAACTTAAGTGAAATACCCCGTAATTAAAAATAGTGATTAATTAGGCTACTAAGTAATTTAGAGGCTTAATTAAGTATAAATAATCATAAGGGAACAAATCCCGAAGAAAACAGATCCTTAAAACGGATTAAATCACTAACGAACCTTAAAGCGCGTTTTTCGAGGTAACCGGGAAAACGTGTCTTTAAGCGGGTCAAATAGACTCGTAACAGTTTTGGTCAACTAAATAATCATTAATAAATATTAGTGAAGCTTTAAAACCAATAAAAAAATAAAGCGAGAAATTAGTAAAAACTATCAAAAAACGGGAAATTATGGGGAAGAAACATAAATAACACAACTTATGTGTCCACTTTTAAAATAAAAAGTGAAGTTGTGTGTGTGTGTGTGGTGCCAGCCGGCCCCCTATCCCCCTCTCTCACACACTCACTAACTCCCTCTTATTTACAAAAAACAAAAACAATAAAGTAAACTCTCACCTTACTTTATTACCCCACACTCTCACATTCTCTCTCTCTTATCTCTAATTTCTCTCCTCACGTACACAACCTCCCTCACTCACTCTCTATTCTCTTCTCCTTCTTCCATGCGACATCCATGGTGAAATAAGCAAAACCACACAAAACCTCTCTTCTCTCCTCTTGTAACCCCCTTTAAACTCTTCCAAAAATTATAAAAAGTATACCATTGGAATCTTCTCATCAAGAGCTACATTTTCATCCTTCCAAAATTCAAAAACAACAACTTTCATCTCCATGGGTATGGAGCATTTGGAGCTTCAAGACTACCATTAGCACCACCTTCTTCTCCTTGTTCTATTGAGGTAAAAAGCTTCTTGAAACTCCATCTTTTTCTAGCTCTTAAGGGCAAAACGAGATTTGAAGCTAAACCCTTATTTGGTTCCTTGTATCCTAGCTGATTTTGGCATTTTGGTGGAGTTGGAATTTTGTTCTTGAGCCACTCCAAGCTTCATTTGCACCCTTGGAGGGTAATGAGATTTCCAAACCCTAGAACTTACATTAAAGCTTATATAATGTTAGGGTTAGTTTTAGTATGGAATGTGTGTGTATGTGAAATACCCCAAAACTTAATGTATTAATTAATTATGTAATTATGATTTTCTAAGGCTAACTAAGTCCTTAAGACCATTCGTGAAGAAATAAAAACCAAAGAGAAAAAGAAAATGCGTAAAAGTCACAAAACGTGAAAACACGTATTTAATTATTTAAGGAGGTATATAACCTTCACTAGGGTTATGAATATATTTTTATACCCTAATTACACACTTAGAACATGCGGGAAAAATTACGGAAGAAAACGGATCTAAATAATGTATTAAAACGCTAATAAAGCTTTAGTGCACGTTTTTCGAGAAAACCCGAAAACGTGGCGTTAAGTGGTCAAACGAACCCGTAAAAATTATAGTTCATTAAATAACTATAAATAAACATTAATGGGAGCTTAGTAGCCATTAAAATTAAGGAAATGGGGAAATTCCAGAAAACGGGCCCGGTTAGTGAATAGGGCCAAACCGGGTAAATAAACGAGCGTTTTCTGTAAAAGGATGAAAAGCGCTCCAGCTTGTACAAATATGTGGGCCGGTTTTTAATTGTTAAACAGCCCCCACTCACACTCTCACCTAGCTAAAAAGAAAAAGAAAAGTAAATAAAACAAAAGGTACTAAAGTACCTTTCTTTCTCTTTCCTCCCATTTCCCTCCTCTCTCTCCTTCCCTCCTTCTCTCACCACCAAAGTCTCCTCCTTCCTCCTCCCTGTTTGGCGATTTTTTAAGCTCTCCACAAGCTTCCATGGCAGCCTCTCTTCATCCTCTTGCTCAAACCACAAAAATGCTCCAAATCAAAAACAAAACACATAGTTGTGTTCCTCTCATCATTCTCTATCTATCTCTCTTTTCAAAATATGAAAACAATGAAGTTCATCTCCATGGGTTTTTCCCATTTGAAGAGAAAATGACATCAAAAGATAGCTTGGAGTCTCCTCTTCATTCTAAGGTAAAAATTCCCAAGAAAAAGTCATCTTTCATTCACCTCTTGGTGTAATCGATTTTCACCATTTTGATACCTTGTTTTTCTTCTTGTTCTTGAGCTCCAAATTAATCCTTCAATGGTGGAGTAATTCCCTTCTTGATTCAAGGGAGAGAATCCCTCTTAAAAGCTTCAAAAAGGTAAACCCTAACTTGTGTTCTAAGCCCTTTGATTTAATTGAGTTTTCTAAGGGTTTAGATAATTAATTGATTGTGTTTTGTGTTCTTGTATGTTGGGGGTGGAGTTTGGAAACTCCACACCCTTTTAACCAACTTTGGAAGAGATGAGGAGCAAGAAGAGAATTAAAGAGACTTGTGAAATTAAGGTAAGGGATCCACCTTGAACCTTGTTTGTAATTGTTTAAGTGTTGGGATGGGTAAACAAATTAATGAACCCAAATTGTGAAGAAAAAAATCTGTGTAGTGTAGTATGTGTTTAGTTGGTTTTGGAGAGGTTCGTGAATTAATGTTGAGTTGAGGGCCTTAAGAGCCAAATGTTTTAAGTTTGAGATTGATATTGTGGTTATGGAGTTTGAGGATTTGTTATGTGCTGTTAGAACCCTTGTGGTTGGCTAGAATAGGGATGAAGCTGATGAGAAAAGATATGTGTGGATAAGTAAGAATTATAGGTGAGCTATGGCAAAATTTTGGTAGGAATTGTGCATTAAAGAGTGACTTGGTGAATGGGAGAACCAAGGTATGCATTGGGATTAGTAGAGATGGGTAATGACCATGGATTGGTAATTGGAGAGTGAGGATTGAGTTATAAAATCTATAGCATAAATGTAACAAAAACTGTTACAAGTGTTGAAGGGAGTAAGGAAAAATTGTGTATATGGATTTAGAGAAGAGTAAGGAATTTTTGGATGAACTAAGGCAATTTGGAGGGCCTAGATAGTGTTTAAACATGTGGGATTACATGTAGAAAGATTGGGGAAGTAATGGGTAAAAGAGAGGACTGAAAATAGATTTTTAAAACTGAAGTACTGGGCCGGACCGGACTTGCGACCGGACTTGCAAGTTCGGTCGAGCCCAGAATTACAAAGACGGGAAACCTTCTGGAATGGACCGAACTTGCGACCGGACTTGCAAGTTCGGTCGGACCAGAAAATTCTCCCGTCTGAAACCTTCTGGAATTGACCGAACTTGCGACCGGACTTGCAAGTTCGGTCGGCCAGAAAAAAATTCCGTAGATGAAAGCCTCTGGAAGGGACCGAACTTGCGACCGGACTTGCAAGTTCGGTCGAGCCAGAAATTTCCCGGACTGATATCTCCTGGAATGGACCGGACTTGCAAGGTCGGTCGCAAGTCCGGTCGAGTTAAACAAAATATATATATATATATATATGATTAGAGTTATCATATGTATATAAGCATATGCCTATACACATAGGCATATGTAAATGTAGTAATACATCATTAATGGGAAGAAAGGAAGAGGAAATGCACATGTGAGTAAGGAAACAAGTTAAGGAAGTCGTAAGCATAAGAACATTAAGTGTACCGGGATAACGGGGTAAGTACGGAAATAATAGAAGCTTACATACCGTAAGACTTTGTTGTTAATAAAACATTTTAAATATCACCAGTTGTTCAAAAACTAGCCGGGGAGCGTGAGATGACGCGTTGGAGTGAACCCCCGGGAACACGGCAGAGTAACCCATGGTGTAAGGTATGGTTCTCTTGCAACCTGTGTCCTACCGGATTACACCGGCTTGTGATGGACGCTACGAGTGTACCAACAGTAATGTGGGACGACCGCACTCCGATAGGAGCTTGTGGGCCTGACAAACCTTCTTAAGGGGTAGTCGGGCAAGTAGCAATGTATCAGTAGGGTACCCCACATATGTATACAAGTGGAGTCTGGAACACGGGAAGTAGTCGACTCCATACTACGGTCCGAAGAAGAAAAAGTCAGACAAGAGTAATAAACTACCATCGAATGGTTGAAGTAAAGGAACCCAGTTAAGTTAAGAGGACTAAAGGGATTAGTGAGTTATTGCGAGGAAATGTTTAAGAATCTAGATGTGTGAAGTGCACTGACTAGTAAGTAAAGACATCGCATATGTCTCAAGGATTTGGATGGATGAACACAGTAGCTGGAGTAAGTACCCAACCTATATATGGTGAGGCAGATGCCTACTATGGATATGTTAATGTGCAATGATCGGGGTGAGACTCCTGAGATGATCACTAGAGATATCAATCTCACTAAGGAGAATATTCAACCCAGCAAAGAACGCGGGGCGAAATAGAAATTAAAAATACCAATGAGTGCAAGCCAGATGAAAAGGCATAACCTAATAACACCCAGGAGTTATCCTTAAAGGGGGTTTTGGTCAACAATGGTTGAACAAGATACGTGACAGAAACGCAAAGGCTGAAATTAACACCAAGTTTAAACACAAGTCGTCAGAGGGAAGTCTGACATCCTTGAAGGGGCATCCCATGAAAGGAACCGTGATACTACGACCTTGTCATGGAGCCCAATACCAATCTAAACCATGTAATGTGTGTGGACAGCCTACAACGGGCAGAGCTCAAGGCAATAAGGCTTAAAAGCCACAAATCGAATGTGTTAAGAAAATGTTATGGATCACAGAAGTTTACGTTATATAAGTAAGTAAGTGGATAACGAACCACTGCTTAGAGTGTGGGGACACCTCTTGATATTGTGAGACCGCAACAGTGGTAGTTATGTGAACTAAATTCAGAGAATGTGTTAAGAGTTAACCATGTTGTTACTACGAAAGGAAGTATTCGTACCAGTTGTGCAGACGGAAAGAGTGATAAGCCTAATGGCAACCACCATAGGTGTGGGATGCTAGATGTGTAATGAACAACGCTCAAGGAGCATAGAGGCTCGAAGAGTAGAGTATTCAGCAGTCAGCCGAATAAGTGGCAAAACACAGTGTAATAGCGGAAGCTAATATAATAGCGGATGTAGTGTAAGTTAATGTTATACAATGAGTAAGACCATGGTGCGCGGTAAGCGACTGTTGCATAAGTATTGTTAAATAATAATGTGGCAAATAAGACTAGTTATGAGTGAAACTCAATGGGCATACAAGGTAAGTGATAACAAACCGACTGGGCAATAAGCCAATGGTCGGTACTATGTGATAAGGAACACAGTGTGAATTCCTATTGCAATCGCATAAGAGATTTACTGTCAAGAGTTTACGCCTCTGCACTCTGTATGACTGAGTGTTTTGGTATTACACTTGCGTGGTAACGATCGAGTGTGATAGCTAGGAAGTTTGGGTAATGTCAATTGTGATGGAGGAACAAGAATTATGGTGTGATAAAACCGATGCATAAGAGAAGCACGGTCGTACCAATCAAAGGGTACTTGATTGGCATAAGTGACTACAATAACACGATTGTTAAATATCGGTATGGAATATACCTCAAGTGTTGGAAATAAACGACAGAGTACTACACAATAGGTAGTAGCTCAAACGTAACCGACAGTGAGTCGGAAGAAATTAAGTAAATCAGTGTGGAATACAGTAAATTATCATGGAAGTAAATAGAAAGGTTGTAACTCACCGAACTCGCTCTTGGTAAGAAATACCACGCGTCGGTTGAGAAATCGTTATTACCAAGATGAAGGTGATAATCGAAGATATACAATACAGTAGGAATAATGGGGGGCAACTAAGCTCTAAATTATCAAGAGTTGTGCAACAGAAACTAGTGAGCCAGCGATTCAAGAGTTGGATGTGCGTTGTGAACATGAGTGAATGGCAATTATTAACGCCTAGAAGTTTCACAGGCCAGAATCAAAACTGGTTATGAATTAAATAAACTCTAAGGAGAATTCTTGGTTAGGGACTAAACCGCCAATATGGCTAAGATCCTCAAACCAGAACATATTGTATAATAAACCGCGTGGAGATACAACACTTCACGACGGTAGGACGTTATAAACCAGTGGTTAAGTGATTGATTACGTGGGCGTAATCCCTTTTAAGGGGGGTAGAGCGCGAAACCATTTAGTGTGTTTTACCGTACAAGTGTACGTGAACAATGGTGTGCATAGCACAAAATAATTTGTTTTGATGATTGGTGTGTGTGTTACATAAACATACACATTCATTCATGGTGTAATTGTGGTAATTGCGCACAGAAGATGCGAATACCATTGTGATAAGTGTGTTATTGTGTTAACGGATGTATGTGAAAGTATAAGTGTAAGGGAGTAGAAAAACTCCCGGGGAACTAAAACCCCGACAGTATATGGTCATATGATATCAAATGTAATATTGTGTATTATATTTTGATATAAAAATATATATAGATATGTGTATATATACAGTGTTGTGATTTATGGAGAGGTATGACACCAATACAGAACCTAGTAAGAATTAAATTCCCTAGGTAACTCGGATTAAGTTGAATTTGGGTGATGATTGATAGACGGAGTTCTATCCCTTAGAGATGTAATGATTATGACTAGATGGATTAAAAGATAGAAAATGGTACATGCTTGAATTAGCTGTTGTTTGAAAATGAAGTGGGAGGTGAAACTTGATTATCATGAGATCAAGGGAAGCCGAACACAAATTGGGGTGGAAAGATAATTCAACACTGATGCTGATCACATTAGGGTTGGATGAATCTTGAAACTCCCTATAAGTGGTCACAAATAATCACATCAAGAATAAGATGCAGTTAACAATAATTGGACTTGGAGTTGTATTGTGTTTTCAAAGAATTTTAAATTGGGTTTCAGATTTTCAATTGGTATTTTTAAGACTTCAATTAATATTCTAAGATTCTTAAGTGGTATTTTCAAAGGAAGGACTACTTTTATTTGACCTTGTAAAAAGGATTTTCAACTGGTATTTTCCAATAAAGGTTTTCATTCTACTTAACCTCATATAGAGTATTTTCGTATTACTTGCTCACGAGCTGAGGACGTATGAGCCTTTGTCTTCGGACCGGTGACATGAGAAGTATATTTAAAGATGTATGCTATTGTTTTGATCTCCCAAAAGAACGGGGACCAGAGTGTCCATCACGACCGGTTCTGCGGGATCAGAGTGTAAATGTACTCAACATGGGTCTCGAACCCATGAAGAGATGGAAAAGGAATTTCTGGTTGATATACATGCTAAGACATGTTGTGTGGTATATGTAATAGATATTGTTTTGACCTTGAGTCCTAATATGTTGAGTTCTGAAAGTGTTAGGTTACCCAGACCTAAGAGTCTAAGGGTTGTGATGTAGGAGGAACAATGTTGTTAAGGTACCCGGACTATCAAGTCCGAGGTTACGATGTAAGTATGTTATGTATGCATGGATGTGTTACCCGGGCCGTTAAGTCCGAGGTTGTGATGTAAAATATGTTTGTTATGGAAGTTTTATGTTGCAAGTAATCCCCATATTCTACCAATGATGTGTGGGAAGTGTGAACTTCGAGGACGAAGTTCTTTTAAGTGGGGTAGATTGAAATACCCCAAACCTTAATGTGTTAATTAATTATGTAATTATGATTTTCTAAGGCTAACTAAGTCCTTAAGACCATTTGTGAAGAAATAAAACCAAAGAGAAAAGAAAATGCGTAAAAGTCACAAAACGTGAAAATGCGTATTTAATTATTTAAGGAGGTATATAACCTTCACTAGGGTTATGAATATATTTTTATACCCTAATTACACACTTAGAACATGTGGGAAAAATTCCGGAAGAAAACGGATCTAAATAATGTATTAAAACGCTAATAAAGCTTTAGTGCATGTTTTCGAGAAACCCGAAACGTGCGTAAGTGGAAAAAAACAAACGAATAAAATAAAATATAGTTCATTAATAACTATAAATAAACATTAATGGGAGCTTAGTAGCCATTAAAATTAAGGAAACGGGGAAATTCCAGAAAACGGGCCCGGTTAGTGAATAGGGCCAAACCGGGTAAATAAACGAGCGTTTTCTGTAAAAAGATGAAAAGCGCTCCAGCTTGTACAATATATGTGGGCCGGTTTTTAATTGTTAAACAGCCCCCACTCACACTCTCACCTAGCTAAAAAGAAAAAGAAAAGTAAATAAAACAAAAGGTACTAAAGTACCTTTCTTTTCTCTTTCCTCCCATTTCCCGCCTCTCTCTCCTTCCCTCCTTCTCTCACACCAAAGTCTCCTCCTTCCTCCTCCCTGTTTGGCGATTTTTGAAGCTCTCCACAAGCTTCCATGGCAGCCTCTCTTCATCCTCTTGCTCAAACCACAAAAATGCTCCAAATCAAAAAAAAAACACATAGTTGTGTTCCTCTCATCATTCTCTATCTATCTCTCTTTTCAAAATCTGAAAACAATGAAGTTCATCTCCATGGGTTTTTCCCATTTGAAGAGAAAATGACATCAAAAGATAGCTTGGAGTCTCCTCTTCATTCTAAGGTAAAAATTCCCAAGAAAAAGTCATCTTTCATTCACCTCTTGGTGTAATCGATTTTCACCATTTTGATACCTTGTTTTTCTTCTTGTTCTTGAGCTCCAAATTAATCCTTCAATGGTGGAGTAATTCCCTTCTTGATTCAAGGGAGAGAATCCCTCTTAAAAGCTTCAAAAAGGTAAACCCTAACTTGTGTTCTAAGCCCTTTGATTTAATTGAGTTTTTAAGGGTTTAGATAATTAATTGATTGTGTTTTGTGTTCTTGGATTGGGGGTGGAGTTTGGAAACTCCACACCCTTTTAACCGACTTTGGAAGAGATGAGGAGCAAGAAGAGAATTAAAGAGACTTGTGAAATTAAGGTAAGGGATCCACCTTGAACCTTGTTTGTAATTGTTTAAGTGTTGGGATGGGTAAACAAATTAATGAACCCAAATTATGAAGAAAAAAATCTGTGTAGTAATGTGTTTAGTTGGTTTTGGAGAGGTTCGTGAATTAATGTTGAGTTGAGGGCCTTAAGAGCCAAATGTTTTAAGTTTGAGATTGATATTGTGGTCATGGAGTTTGAGGATTTGTTATGTGCTGTTAGAACCCTTGTGGTTGGCTAGAATAGGGATGAAGCTGATGAGAAAAGATATGTGTGGATAAGTAAGAATTATAGGTGAGCTATGGCAAAATTTTGGTAGGAATTGTGCATTAAAGAGTGACTTGGTGAATGGGAGAACCAAGGTATGCATTGGGATTAGTAGAGATGGGTAATGACCATGGATTGGTAATTGGAGAGTGAGGATTGAGTTATAAAATCTGTAGCATAAATGTAACAAAAACTGTTACATGTGTTGAAGGGAGTAAAGAAAAATTGTGTATATGGATTTAGAGAAGAGTAAGGAATTGTTGGATGAACTAAGGCAATTTGGAGGGCCTTGATAGTGTTTAAACATGTGGGATTACATGTAGGAAGATTGGGGAAGTAATGGGTAAAAGAGAGGACTGAAAACAGATTTTTAAAACTGAAGTACTGGGCCGGACCGGACTTGCGACCGGACTTGCAAGTTCGGTCGAGCCCAGAATTACAAAGACGGGAAACCTTCTGGAATGGACCGAACTTGCGACCGGACTTGCAAGTTCGGTCGGACCAGAAAATTCTCCGGTCTGAAACCTTCTGAATTGACCGAACTTGCGACCGGACTTGCAAGTTCGGTCGGCCAGAAAAAAATTCCGTAGATGAAAGCCTCTGGAAGGGACCGAACTTGCGACCGGACTTGCAAGTTCGGTCGAGCCAGAAATTTCCCGGACTGATATCTCCTGGAATGGACCGGACTTGCAAGGTCGGTCGCAAGTCCGGTCGAGTTAAAACAAAATATATATATATATATATATATGATTAGAGTTATCATATGTATATAAGCATATGCCTATACACATAGGCATATGTAAATGTAGTAATACATCATTAATGGGAAGAAAGGAAGAGGAAATGCACATGTGAGTAAGGAAACAAGTTAAGGAAGTCGTAAGCATAAGAACATTAAGTGTACCGGGATAACGGGGTAAGTACGGAAATAATAGAAGCTTACATACCGTAAGACTTTGTTGTTAATAAAACATTTTAAATATCACCAGTTGTTCAAAAACTAGCCGGGGAGCGCGAGATGACGCGTTGGAGTGAACCCCCGGGAACACGGCAGAGTAACCCATGGTGTAAGGTATGGTTCTCTTGCAACCTGTGTCCTACCGGATTACACCGGCTTGAATGCCAATGTGCTTTTCTGTGTGTTTGCCACCTTGCAAGATAAAGCATGAAATGAGTTTACAGTAAGTCATTATTGTGGCGTAATTAATTCCAATACCGTTTAACCTTAATTATGTGTTAAATAATAGTTAACCGACCTTAGGTTCACATAAGAGATCGGTATTCGGAATAAACGTCCCAACCCACGGGAACGTTCTAACTACGGCTATCCGTGCGTTAGTGTATGTGGTGACTTTGTGTGATGTATGTGACTTGTTCAGTATGTTGTTGTTATTGGATACTGTTATCCGTGTTGTTGAAATGGGATGTGATTTTCCCTGATGTGTCTAACCGAGTTAGTAACACAATGTGATGTACGTATGTGATAAGTTCCATAAAGGAACCTCTAATTAATAAGTATATGTTATGTATGGTGAGGAATCCGGTCGTTCCGGTCGTGCGTGTTGTTTGGAAGTTGATGTATATAAGTGAGTTAACTCCCATTCTGTTATGTTAGGGTTGTATATCCTTCTTTGATGTTCGACCTCCCACTAGCTTAGCCAAAGCTTACCTACCCGACCTCCACATCGGGCTAGGAGGGAAATTATGTGTAATGTTGGTAGGGTGTTGATGCCTAAGTTCGCTTCGACTCCCTCTTGTTTATGTTACGGTTGTTCTTCCTCCTTGAATTACAACCACCCACAAGCTTAACCAAGGCTTACCTAACTCATCACTATTGGAGCTAGGGGGAATTGTGTATGTTGTGATCGGTCCTATATGAGGCCGCCATACCTAGCGAAGAAGAAAATGTATGTATGGGGTGCGCGGACTTATATTACCTCTGGCACATCCTAAGTAAAGTGAACATTCTGTAAGAAGAATGGAACTAAGTTCTGTGTATGTTATTAAGTGAAGTGTGTTGTTATGTTGTGTGTGTGAAAATGGTGTTTGTGTCCAGTTAATGGATGTTTGCTTATTAAGCATGATATGTGTACGTTGTTTGTGCATGATTTAAATATAATCAATCGCATGCTAAGACGACAATTAGTTGTGCGTGGCCCGGTAGCATGCGGGCTGCGGGATTACCATACCAGCAAAGGTGCTGAGCCCCTTGGGGGCCACCCTTTCTTCTCTTCCTGTTTCAGGTACAAGGAACTGGAGGCCGTTCGAGAGTAGGACGGGGTAGTTGATTGTATGTGGGTAGTCATGAAAATTGTGGATGTGCTGTAGGTGTAGTAAGACCGAAATTGTATCGGCGTTAGTTTGTAATTACTCGGTACAGTTGTAATGTAAGTGTATAATGAATGTTGAACATGGAACTGGATTAATGTGTAGTTCCTCGGGAGTTTAGTCCATCAGACCGGTACGATGTATGTATGTTAGCCTTGTTAGCCACATAGGTGGCTAACGGCGTGTAACACCAAGGAGTTGAGTTATGTTGTGAGTTGTGATTTCCGCTGCAAAGTATTGTTAAGTGTGTTATTTGTAGTTGGGGTGTTACAAAAAGTGGTATCAGAGCGAAGTATCGCTCTGATGACTGGAATACCGAGCTTAGGAAGTACCGAGTTAGGAGTTTAAGACCTTGGGTTAAGGGTTGAGTGATAGCGTGAGAAGTACGCTAGTTAGGAAACGCCAGTATGTACTGGATACCTACAATATCCATCCCGCCCTCCACAAACCCTATTTTATAAATTGGGAAGAACGCCAGAGAGATGGAAGTCATCTCTTACTCGGGAAAACCCGATCTGGCATGTTGATATTTACCTCTGTAAGTATGGGAAACCTGTCATACGGTAGATTCCGAAAGGTGTGAATCCTGAAGACGGTTTCCATCTGAACAATGTTTGCCGCTTTTAATAGCGAAAAGTGAAGAATCTTATGCTTAAAGGAATAGAATTCCGGCAACCTGGGTCGACATGCGGAGCAGTCGAGGACAACCAGCTTGCAACGCACCCATCGTGCAACAGTGGAGGAGTGGAGTAATGAAACCCGAGACGAGTGTCTACGGGATCACGAATGTTAACTAATATAGCAACGGTATACCAACCGGTTAAGGAACTACAACGTAGTACGAGGAGGATACAATACTAAGAAAAGGGGTCTCCCAAAATGGGAAATGCCCTAGTTAATGGTTATCATGTAAAGACAGTGAGAAGTACCCAGAAGATTATTGTTAAGGCTGTAAGATCAAGCAAGGGCCAACAAGGCCACTGATATTAGTGCGGATGAAAACAATACTGCAACCAATGTGTATTGAACCGATAACCAGCTAGCATGGCGCACTTGCCATGGCAAGTGCTGCTATGACAAGGCTGTACGGAAAATTTTAAACAACTACCGGTACTTAGTAAAGTACCATGAAGATAAGTGGGATTATCATAACCGTGGAAGGGCTTAATAGCCTGACCTCAGTACTTGGAAATACACCAGTCAGCAGGAAGCTAGACTCGGTTGAGGCAAGGAACGTGGTAAAACCAGGAGAATTTTTCTTTCAACTTAAATCCATTTTCAAAACCTTTTTCAAAACCAGATTTTCTTTCAAACCCATTTTATCTTAATTCGCCTTTTTCTTTAAACCAAAACCAAAGACCTACACGGGCCTCAGTGCCACATGGTAGGTAAGTTTTACCCAGTTACTTTTAAGATAACCGGATGGAAACCGGTAAACCCAGGGGTAACAACCCGAGGAATGGATTGAGTTCATAATAATACAACAGTGGATACATTTCCCTTGATTAAGTTCGGGAATCATGGAATGCATATTATCACAGGATAATATAAGAGGAGTTGACAACAGAATACTTCACCTAGGCGTGTGATGGACACTACGAGTGTACCAACAGTAATGTGGGACGACCGCACTCCGATAGGAGCTTGTGGGCCTGACAAACCTTTAAGGGGTAGTCGGGCAAGTAGCAATGTATCAGTAGGGTACCCCACATATGTATACAAGTGGAGTCTGGAACACGGGAAGTAGTCGACTCCATACTACGGTCCGAAGTAAAAGTCAGACAAGAGTAATAAACTACCATCGAATGGTTGAAGTAAAGGAACCCAGTTAAGTTAAGAGGACTAAAGGGATTAGTGAGTTATTGCGAGGAAATGTTTAAGAATCTAGATGTGTGAAGTGCACTGACTAGTAAGTAAAGACATCGCATATGTCTCAAGGATTTGGATGGGATGAACACAAGTAGCTGGAGTAAGTACCCAACCTATATATGGTGAGGCAGATGCCTACTATGGATATGTTAATGTGCAATGATCGGGGTGAGACTCCTGAGATGATCACTAGAGATATCAATCTCACTAAGGAGAATATTCAACCCAGCAAAGAACGCGGGGCGAAATAGAAATTAAAAATACCAATGAGTGCAAGCCAGATGAAAAGGCATAACCTAATAACACCAGGAGTTATCCTTAAAGGGTGTTTGGGTCAACAATGGTTGAACAAGATACGTGACAGAAACGCAAAGGCTGAAATTAACACCAAGTTTAAACACAAGTCGTCAGAGGGAAGTCTGACATCCTTGAAGGGGCATCCCATGAAAGGAACCGTGATACTACGACCTTGTCATGGAGCCCAATACCAATCTAAACCATGTAATGTGTGTGGACAGCCTACAACGGGCAGAGCTCAAGGCAATAAGGCTTAAAAGCCACAAATCGAATGTGTTAAGAAAATGTTATGGATCACAGAAGTTTACGTTATATAAGTAAGTAAGCGGATAACGAACCACTGCTTAGAGTGTGGGGACACCTCTTGATATTGTGAGACCGCATCAGCGGTAGTTATGTGAACTAAATTCAGAGAATGTGTTAAGAGTTAACCATGTGTGTTACTACGAAAGGAAGTATTCATACCAGTTGTGCAGACGGAAAGAGTGATAAGCCTAATGGCAACCACCATAGGTGTGGGATGCTAGATGTGTAATGAACAACGCTCAAGGAGCATAGAGGCTCGAAGAGTAGAGTATTCAGCAGTCAGCCGAATAAGTGGCAAAACACAGTGTAATAGCGGAAGCTAATATAATAGCGGATGTAGTGTAAGTTAATGTTATACAATGAGTAAGAGCACGGTGCGCGGTAAGCGACCGTTGCATAAGTATTGTTAAATAATAATGTGGCAAATAAGACTAGTTATGAGTGAAACTCAATGGGAATACAAGGTAAGTGATAACAAACCGACTGGGCAATAAGCCAATGGTCGGTACTATGTGATAAGGACACAGTGTGAATTCCTATTGCAATCGCATAAGAGATTTACTGTCAAGAGTTTACGCCTCTGCACTCTGTATGACTGAGTGTTTTGGTATTACACTTGCGCGGTAACGATCGAGTGTGATAGCTAGGAAGTTTGGGTAATGTCAATTGTGATGGAGGAACAAGAATTATGGTGTGATAAAACCGATGCATAAGAGAAGCACGGTCGTACCAATCAAAGGGTACTTGATTGACATAAGTGACTACAATAACACGATTGTTAAATATCGGTATGGAATATACCTCAAGTGTTGGAAATAAACGACAGAGTACTACACAATAGGTAGTAGCTGAAACGTAACCGACAGTGAGTCGAAGAAGAAATTAAGTAAATCAGTGTGGAATACAGTAAATTATCATGAAGAAGTAAATAGAAAGGTTGTAACTCACCGAACTCGCTCTTGGTAAGAAATACCACGCGTCGGTTGAGAAATCGTTATTACCAAGATGAAGGTGATAATCGAAGATATACAATACAGTAAGAATAATGTGTGGGGGCAACTAAGCTCTAAATTATCAAGAGTGTGCCACAGAAACTAGTGAGCCAGCGATTCAAGAGTTGGATGTGCGTTGTGAACATGAGTGAATGGCAATTATTAACGCCTAGAAGTTTCACAGGCCAGAATCAAAACTGGTTATGAATTAAATAAACTCTAAGGAGAATTCTTGGTTAGGGACTAAACCGCCAATATGGCTAAGATCCTCAAACCAGAACATATTGTATAATAAACCGCGTGGAGATACAACACTTCACGACGGTAGGACGTTATAAACCAGTGGTTAAGTGATTGATTACGTGGGCGTAACTCCCTTTTAAGGGGGGTAGAGCGCGAAACCATTTAGTGTGTTTTACCGTACAAGTGTACGTGAACAATGGTGTGCATAGCACAAAATAATTTGTTTTGATGATTGGTGTGTGTGTGTGTTACATAAACATACACATCATTCATGGTGTAATTGTGGTAATTGCGCACAGAAGATGCGAATACCATTGTGATAAGTGTGTTTATTGTGTTAACGATGTATGTGAAAGTATAAGTGTAAGGGAGTAGAAAAACTCCCGGGGAACTAAAACCCCGACAGTATATGGTCATATGATATCAAATGTAATATTGTGTATTATATTTTGATATAAAAATATATATAGATATGTGTATTATACAGTGTTGTGATTTATGGAGAGGTATGACACCAATACAGAACCTAGTAAGAATTAAATTCCCTAGGTAACTCGGATTAAGTTGAATTGGATGATGATTGATAGACGGAGTTATCCCTGGAGATGTAATGATTATGACTAGATGGATTAAAAGATAGAAATGGTACATGCTTGAATAGGTTGTTTGAAAATGAAGTGGGAGGGTGAAACTTGATTATCATGAGATCAAGGGAAGCGAACACAAATTGGGGTGGAAAGATAATTCAACACTGATGCTGATCACATCAGGGTTGGATGATCTTGAAAATCCCTATAAGTGGTCACAAATAATCACATCAAGAATAAGATGCAGTTAACAATAATTGGACTTGGAGTTGTATTGTGTTTTCAAAGAATTTTAAATTGGGTTTCAGATTTTCAATTGGTATTTTTAAGACTTCAATTAATATTCTAAGATTCTTAAGTGTATTTCAAGGAAGGACTACTTTTATTTGACCTTGTAAAAAGGATTTTCAACTGGTATTTTCCAATAAAGGATTTCATTCTACTTAACCTCATATAGAGTATTTTCGTATTACTTGCTCACGAGCTGAGGACGTATGAGCCTTTGTCTTCGGACGGTGACATGAGAAGTATATTTTAAAGATGTATGCAATTGTTTTGATCTCCCAAAAGAACGGGGACCAGAGTGTCCATCGCGACCGGTTCTGCGGGATCACAGTGTATATGTACTCAACATGGTCTCGAACCCATGAAGAGATGGAAAAGGAATTTCTGTTGATTATATCGCTAAGACAGTTGTGTGGTATATGTAATAGATATTGTTTTGACCTTGAGTCCTAATATGTTGAGTTCTGAAAGTGTTATGTTACCCAGACCTAAGAGGTAGGGTTGTTATGTAGGAACAATGTTGTTAAGGTACCCGGACTATCAGTCCGAGGTTACAATGTAAGTATGTTATGTATGCATGGATGTGTTACCCGGGCCGTTAAGTCCGAGGTTGTGATGTAAAATATGTTTGTTATGGAAGTTTTATGTTGCAGTAATCCCCGTATTCTCCAATGATGTGTGGGAAGTGTGAACTTCGAGGACGAAGTTCTTTTAAGGGGGGTAGATTGAAATACCCCAAACCTTAATGTGTAATTAATTATGTAATTATGATTTTCTAAGGCTAACTAAGTCCTAAGATCATTCGTGAAGAAATAAAAACCAAAAGAGAAAAAGAAAATGCGTAAAAGTCACAAAATGTGAAAACGCGTATTAATTATTTAAGGAGGTATATAACCTTACTAGGGTTATGAATATATTTTTATACCCTAATTACACACTTAGAACATGTGGTAAAAATTCCGGAAGAAAACGGATCTAAATCATGTATTAAACGCTAATAAAGCTTTAGGCATGTTTTTCGAGAAAACCCGAAAACGTGACGTTAAGTGGTCAAACGAACCCGTAAAAAATTATAGTTCATTAAATAACTATAAATAAACATTAATGGGAGCTTAGTCGCCATTTAAATTAAGGAAACGGGGAAATTCAGAAAACGGGCCCGGTTAGTGAATAGGGCCAAACCGGGTAAATAAACGAGCGTTTTCTGTAAAAAGATGAAAAGCGCTCCAGCTTGTACAATATATGTGGGCGGGTTTTAATTGTTAAACAGCCCCCACTCACACTCTCACCTAGCTAAAAGAAAAAGAAACGTAAATAAAACAAAAGGTACTAAAGTACCTTTCTTTTCTCTTTCCTCCCATTTCCCTCCCTCTCTCTCCTTCCCTCCTTCTCTCACCACCGAATTCTCCTCCTTCCTCCTCCTGTTTGGCGATTTTTGAAGCTATCCACAAGCTCCATGGCAGCCTCTCTTCATCCTCTTGCTCAAACCACAAAAATGCTCCAAATCAAAAACAAAACACATAGTTGTGTTCCTCTCATCATTCTCTATCTATTTCTCTTTTCAAAATCTGAAAACAATGAAGTTCCTCTCCATGGGTTTTTTCCCATTTGAAGAGAAAATGACATCAAAAGATAGCTTGGAGTCTCCTCTTCATTCTAAGGTAAAAATTCCAAGAAAAAGTCATCTTTCATTCACCTCTTGGTGTAATCGATTTTCACCATTTTGATACCTTGTTTTTTCTGTTCTTGAGCTCCAAATTAATCCTTTAATGGTGGAGTAATTCCCTTCTTGATTCAAGGAGAGAATCCCTCTTAAAAGCTTCAAAAAGGTAAAACCCTAACTTGTGTTCTAAGCCCTTTGATTGAATTGAGTTTTCTAAGGTTTAGATAATTAATTGAGTGTGTTTTGTGTTCTTGGATGTTGGGGGTGGAGTTTGGAAACCCACACCCTTTTAACCGACTTTGGAAGAGATAAGGAGCAAGAAGAGAATTAAAGAGACTTGTGAAATTAAGGTAAGGGATCCACCTTGAACCTTGTTTGTAATTGTTTAAGTGTTGGGATGGGTAAACAAATTAATGAACCCAAATTGTGAAGAAAAAAAATCTGTGTAGTAATGTGTTTAGTTGGTTTTGGAGAGGTTCGTGAATTAATGTTGAGTTGAGGGCCTTAAGAGCCAAATGTTTTAAGTTTGAGATTGATATTGTGGTTATGGAGTTTGAGGATTTGTTATGTGCTGTTAGAACCCTTGTGGTTGGCTAGAATAGGGATGAAGCTGATGAGAAAAGATATGTGTGGATAAGTAAGAATTATAGGTGAGCTATGGCAAAATTTTGGTAGGAATTGTGCATTAAAGAGTGACTTGGTGAATGGGAGAAACCAAGGTATGCATTGGGATTAGTAGAGATGGGTAATGACCATGGATTGGTAATTGGAGAGTGAGGATTGAGTTATAAAATCTGTAGCATAAATGTAACAAAAACTGTTACAAGTGTTGAAGGGAGTGAGGAAAAATTGTGTATATGGATTTAGAGAAGAGTAAGGAATTGTTGGATGAACTAAGACAATTTGGAGGGCCTAGATAGTGTTTAAACATGTGGGATACATGTAGGAAGATGGGAAAGTAATGGGTAAAAAGAGAGACTGAAAAAAGATTTTTAAAACTGAAGTACTGGGCCGGACCGGACTTGCGACCGGACTTGCAAGTTCGGTCGAGCCCAGAATTACAAGACGGGAAACCTTCTGGAATGGACCGAACTTGCGACCGGACTTGCAAGTTCGGTCGGACCAGAAAATTCTTCCGTCTGAAACCTTAAGAATGGACCGAACTTGCGACCGGACTTGCAAGTTCGGTCGGCCAGAAAAATTCCGTAGATGAAAGCCTCTGGAAGGGACCGAACTTGCGACCGGACTTGCAAGTTGGTCGAGCCAGAAATTTCCCGGACTGATATCTCCTGGAATGGACCAGACTTGCAAGGTCGGTCGCAAGTCCGTCGAGTTAAACACAAAAATATATATATATATATATATATATATATATATATTATATATATATGATTAGAGTATCATATGTATATAAGCATATGCCTATAACATAGGCATATGTAAATGTAGTATACATCATTAATGGGAAGAAAGGAAGAGGAAATGCACATGTGAGTAAGGAAACAAGTTAAGGAAGTCGTAAGCATAAGAACATTAAGTGTACGGGATAAAGGGTAAGTACGGAAATAATAGAAGCTTACATACCGTAAGACTTTGTTGTAATAAAACATTTTAAATATTACCAGTTGTTCAAAAACTATCCGGGGAGCGTGAGATGACGCGTTGGAGTGAACCCTCGGGAGACGGTAGAGTAACCCATGGTGTAAGGTATGGTTTTCTTGCAACCTGTGTCCTACCGGATTACACGGCTTGTATGTCAATGTGCTTTTCTGTGTGTTTGCCACCTTGCAAGATAAAACATGAAATGAGTTTATAGTAATTCATTATTTGGCGTAATTAATTCCGATACCGTTTAACCTTAATTATGTGTTAAATAATAGTTAACCGACTTTAGGTTCACATAAGAGATCGGTATTCGGAATAAACGTCCCAACCCACGGGAACGTTCTAACTACGGGCTATCTGTGTTAGTGTATGTTGTGATTAAGTGTGATGTATGTGACTTGTTGTATGTTGTTGTTATTGGATACTTTATCCGTGTTGTTGAAATGGGATACGATTCCCTTATGTGTTTAACGTGGTTAGTAAAACTATGTGATGTAAGTATGTGATAAGTTCCATAAAGGAACCTTTAACTAATAAGTATATGTTATGTATGGTGAGGATCGGTCGTTCCGGTCGCGCGTGTTGTTTGGGAGTTGATGTATATATGTGAGTTAACTCCCATTCTGTTATGTTAGGGTTGTATATCCTTCTTGGATGTCGACCTCCCACTAGCTTAGCCAAAGCTTACCTACCCGACCTCCACATGGCTAGGAGGGAAATATGTGTAATGTTGGTAGGGTGTTGATGCCTAAGTTCGCTTCGACTCCCTCTTTGTTATGTTACGGTTGTTTTTGCTCCTTGAATTACAACCACCCACAAGCTTAACCAAGGCTTACCTACCTCATCATTATTGGAGTAGGGGGAAATTGTGTAAGGTGTGATCGGTCCTATATGAGGCCGCCACACCTAAGTAAAGAAAATGTATGTATGTTGTGCTCGGGCTTATATCACCCCGGCACTCCCCAAGTAAAGTTTATGTTCTCTAAGAAGAATGGAATTAAGTTGTGTAGGTTATTAAGTGAAATGTGTTGTTATGTTGTGTGTGCTAACCTTGAGTTGTGTTCTGTTAACGGTGTGTGCTTTAAGCATGATGTATGTGGTAATGTGTGCATGTTTAAAATAAAATCAACCGCATGCTAAGACGACAATTAGTTGGCGTGGCCGGTAGCATGCGGGCTGCGGGATTACCATACCAGCAAAGGTGCTGAGCCCCTTGGGGCCACCCTTTCTTCTTTTCATTTCAGGTACAAGGAACTGGAGGCCGTTCGAGAGTAGGACGGGTAGTTGATGTATGTGGGTAGTCATGAAAATTGTGGATGTGCTGTAGGTGTAGTAAGACCGAAATGTGTCGGCGTTAGTTGGTAATTACTCGGTACAGTGTAATGTAAGTGTATAATGAATGTTGAACATGGAACGGGATTAATGTGTAGTGCTCGGGAAGTTTAGTCCATCAGACCGGTACGATGTATATATGTTAGTCTTGTTAGCCACGAGGGTGGCTAACGGCGTGTAAAACACCAAAGAGTTAAGTGATGTTGTGAGTGAGATTTCTGCTGCGATACGTTATTAAGTGTGTTGTTAGTAGTTGGGGTGTTACAAAAAGTGGTATCAGAGCGATACTTCGCTCTGATGACTGAATTACCGAGCTAGGGAAGTACCGAGTTAAGAGTTTAGTGCTTTGGGTTAAGGGTTGAGTGATAGCGTGAGAAGTACGCTAGTTAGGAAAAGCCAGTATGTACTGGATACCTACATATCCATCCAGCCCTCCACAAACCCTATTTTATAACTTGGAAAGAACGCCAGAGAGATGGGAGTCATCTCTTACTCGGGAAAACCCGATCTGGCAGTTGATATTTACCTCTGTAAGTATGGAGAACCTGTCATACGGTAGATTCCGAAAGGTGTGAATCCCGAAGACGGTTTTTCATCACGAACAATGTGTGCCGCATTAATAGCGAAAAGGTGAAGAATCTTATGCTTAAAGGAATAGAATTTCCGGCAACCTGGGTCGACATGCGGAGCAGTTGAGAACAACCAGCTTGAAACACACCCATCGTGCAACAGTGGAGGAGTGGAGCAATGAAACCCGAGACGAGTGCCTACGGATCATGAATGTTAACTAATATAGCAACGGTATACCAACCGGTTAAGGAACTACAACGTAGTACGAGGAGGATACAATACTAAGTAAAGGGGTCTCCCAGAATGGGAAACACCCTAGTTAATGGTTATCCTATAAAGACAGTGAGAAGTACCCAGAAGATTATGTTAAGGCTGTAAGATCAAGCAAGGGCCACAAGGCCACCCTAGGATAGCTAAAAAACTGTCGAGTTAGTTGCTATAATATAAAGTATGAAACAACTTCCAAATAGATTTACCCTACCCCCAAAACACCCAAAACCCACCCTAGGATAGTAAAAATGTCGAAGGCAATTTTAGGTTGTAATGGCAGGTTTAGGGTCTAATCCCGCTATCACAAACCCTAAAAAACTTGTCGAGTTAGTTGCTACAATAAAAAGTATAGAACAGTTTCCAATAGATTACCCTACCACCCCCCCCCCCCCAAAAAAAAAAACACGCAAAACCCAACCTAGAAAAGTTAAAAAGAAGAAGAGAAGTAATGAATAATGAAATAAGAAAAGTTCACATTCTTACAGCACTATTTTTTCAATCGAAAATTTAATGAATCAAATATAAAATAATGAATCATATTATCATTTAGTGTATCATCATATACATGTAAAAAATATGTTGTTTTAAGTGTCAAAACATATCCATGATTGATCTTGTTTTGAAGAACTTGAATTTATATTGAAAAATGATATATTTTTCATTTTGGACCTATTATAAAAGTTACAATAATTTAAAGGTTTTATGATAAAAAAAAACAGCGTCGCACTGGTGGAACGCGACCCATTAATTACGGTCCAAAACCGTGTATAATTACGGTTCTGGACCGTAATCTACGCGGGCGTCAATAAAGATGGCGTTTCTTTAATTACGGTTTAAAACCGTAATTAAAGTCCCTTTTCCGGCCCGCGTGTCATTGACTTTACATTACGGTTATTTGTAAAACCGTGATCTAAAGTCCTTTAGCGCGCGCGAACCAAAGGACTTTAGATCACGGTTTTACAAGTAAACGTAATGTAAAGTCGACACTTTAGATGACGGTTTTGGCAATAACCGTCATCTAAAGTCTTTTGGCGCGCGCGCCCAAAGGACTTTAGATTACGGTTATTGTTAGAACCGTAATCTAAAGTGTAATTTTTTTTTTATTTTTTTTTTACAAATCTACACAATTGCAACAGAGACAGAATTGTAACAGATAAGCAACAGAGGGCAGAAACTGCACAATTGAAACCCCTGAATCAAATACCAACAACACAAATTCATTCTCTGCGCACAATTGCAACAGAGATAACATCTAATAAAGCACCAGATCGAAAATCTGTAACATATTCAATCTGTTACACAATTGCAACAGAGATAACATCTAATAAAGCACCAGATCGAAAATCTGTAACATATTCAATCTGTTACAATTGCAACAGAGATAACAATTGCAAATTCATTTCTGCGCACAATTGCAACAGAAACATTCAATACAACAGCTAGAATCTGTTACAGCAGCAGCTAGCATAATTCATTACAAACAGAATCAGAGCAACTAACAAAAAATATAATTTGTTACACAATATAATCTGTTGCAGCAGCAACTAACAGAATCAGAGCAGCAACTAACAAAAAATATGTTACAGCATCAGAGCTAGCTAGTCTACCACTCCATTCTCATAAACATGGCTGCCATGCTCTCTCTGACATGCAACAAGTCGGCAGGAGCATAAGTCTTGAATCTGGCATAATGCTCTTTAATCTGCAACAAGAAAAGGAATGGAACACATAATGAGATAAGATAAAGACACAAAAAATCTGCCGAAAGAATTAAATACAAGACAGCGTTCGTATTACCTTGTCAATATCATTCTTAAAACTTGGGAAGTACCCGCAGAACTCGTACATATACCGCATCACGTAGTACCCGCAACTCTTAGAATCCTTTTGGGTAGGGCACTAAATCACCAAATTCACAAATGTAAAACAATTGTACAAAGATAATAGCAGCACGAATGAAATACATGAATTACCAAAACCTTGATGTAATTGACGGTCAAACACCAAACTCTCCCTGAGGGGTTTTTTTGTAACAACTGTTACATATATTAACAAAAGCGTTTAGCAAAATGAACAAGTACATTAATTTTGGTTCAAAAAACTTACAAACAATTAAATAGTAATAAAAACTTACTCTTTGATTAAGTCTTCAGTGTTGAATTCTGTCCACTGCCCTAGTGGATCTAGAACGAGCAGAGTAGCGGTGGCAGCGCAGAATATAAACAAAGCCCAGTGGTGGCTACAATGTCAAATACAAAATGAAATGAGAAATGAAGGTAAAAAAGTTAGCTAATTAGTATGTAATTTTATATTAGAACTCACGTTTGGTGATACGGCATTAGAATGAATAATTTATTCTGTTGATCAACAACATTGAAGCAATGAATCATGTATTCACAAAACCTCCCCGGGTCCCTAGTGACTGAGTCGTACGATAAACGCTCCGGGCACACCGCAGTAATGGAGGTCATGTCCTTCTCAGCACATCTCTCAAGCAGACATCTATTATATCACATGTACTATAAAAAGTTAGCCAATGCAACTTCATAGATACTTATTCTATATGTTTTTACAGTATGAGGAAAGAACACTTACTTTAGATAAGCTTGAATAATGTTAATGTTCAGATAATCTCCACACATCATCTCTCTGATGTCCTCAAAGTTGATTGCCGTCATCATATCTTCTTCGTAGTGAAACATCGACTTGGAAGCGTCATCATGAAGTTGTTAGTTTGAGATGACTTCAACATGATCTTGTCGTAGAGATTCATCTGCTTGGGCCCCAAAACATTAACAAGTTTTTGTGGCAGTGTGAGCTTATTTTTAGGCGCCTCAGAAGTCCTGGTGCGACCCCGAACGGGCGCAGGATTCTTACCTTTCGCACCCCGACTCACTGGATTCTTACCTTCACACACAAACAGTAAAGCATCAATGTAAAGATAATTACTAATTGATTATTATAGTAACATTAAACAATTATCTAGAACATACCCTTGTACTCTGACAGGATTCGCCGGCGCGCAGATCTCTTCTTCTCTGGGCCGGGATACGCGGCGAGGAAGCTCAGGGATCTCAGGATTCGCCGGCGCGCTGGTCTCTTCTAGTCTGGGCCGGGTTACGCGGCGAGGAAGCTCAGGGATCTATAATAGATTAGATTAGATACTTAATGAAATAATGCATTTTATTAGATACTAAATGGTTGTCAAACAGTCTTACCTCATCGGTGACAACAATATAACATGCTGGCCAGGGCAATATGTCTCCCTTCGCTTCGATCAGCGTGCATTTGTTGTCAAACGCCATCGGAAGGTATGCATGCTCAAATCCATCAACTATCAGGTCCAAGGTCACACGCGCGTAGAATGGGGGTAGACGTACGAAACTGATGAGCGTGAGTGGACCTGATGGCAACACCGTCCCGTAGGCCGCATCTACAGGGTGCCCGTCTAATGGTATTTGGAGACGACATTTTTTTGCTCCTTTAATAAACAGAGATAATACGTGAAATAAATAAGTGAGTCCAATTTAATACTATTTAAATAACTTTATTTTAGGAGAAAAATAGTTAAACAAAGTTAACCTGGATGTTGGCAAACGGGTACGGGTCAGCGGCCGGAGCACAACTAGACAAGGAAGATAGTCGAGGAGGATCTAGCTGCTGCTGCTGAGTAGTCGCATGTGCAATCGCATTCAACGCTTCCTGCAGCCTCTCCTCGATAGCCCGGCGCTCAGCAGCCTGTTTCTCATCATTAGCTTGGCGCTCAGCAGCGAACTTACGCTCTACCATCGCCTCGACTTCAGCAGCACTCATCTGACCCTTCCTAGCAGATGGCGGGAATACGTTCTTCTGACGTACTTCTCCCCCAAATCCTCTAACACGCCCCGGGTGATCCTTCTTCCAAGCATTTGATTGAGCGCGTCGTCTTGAGAAGGAGGAGCGTGTAAGTCTACTTCTCCCTCTCTGTGCCGCTTCGTACTGTCCAATTTTCAAAGAAGTTAAACACTAAATTTAAGATCAACAAACACTTGAGTATATAAGTAAATTATTTAACAGCTACTTTCAAATACTTACAATTTGGTTAGCCAGTTGTTCCATCGCAGCATTAGGAAATATCCTCTGACCTTCGCTGGTCGTTTTCTGACGTCCCAGTATGTACATCTGCACCCTCCTCGCCTCAGAGACATCCTCGATCGGGCATTCACTTCCATCCTCGTTCCTCCGTGTAGCAAACCAGCTTCTTTCCATCCCTCGAGGCTGCCCACATATCCCCTCGTCCCATGGTGTGGGGGTAGAGATTAGCTTCACGGTTTTGCCGTGCTTGTTCTTGTACTTGCTGTTAAGAAAGTACAACAGGAAATTAATTAGAAAATCAGGGATAAAGCATTATGAGCATTAATAAGAAAAGAGTACACACAAACATACCCTGAACTCGGGGGTGGCGTGCCGCTCAACGAACTCCTTCCACTCCTCTTCAGTGATCATGCAGTTGTACACAACATACGGCGGAGGCTCACGTGGGGGCACCCTGTTGATCCAATGCTCAACCAAATAGTGGCGGAATGATTTAGCTTTACCGGACACCAAAGAAAGAACGGTCTTCTTCACTTCTTCTGGGATCTTGTACCGTTCTTGCACCTTCTTCCAGATGGTCTCCTTTACTTCTTGCGGGACTTGTTTCCATGTGTGGTTGATGCAGCAATGTGATCTGGCCAGAGTCCCTAGCATACTACCGAACTCTGACCTGCTGCCCCCACCATACCTCCCATACTGGTCCCACAAAAGACTAATCTGATCCTCTTTCTGCAGTTTCAACCCACGGGTCGGACCTCTACCTCTGGGTCTCTGAGTAGCACTCGTAGAAGGTGCACTCATGGAAGGGCCAACAGTAGCAGCGGCAGATGTGGATGGGGCAACAGCAGCAGCGGCAGATGTAGATGGGACCGGTACCATTCGCTGCTCATTTTCCTCATCCTCACGACAAAATAAATCAAACTCTGCATCAGCCATGTCCTGATCAGCCATTCCTGCAAGGATTGAAATACAATTTGAATTAAATTAAGCATTTCATAATGGTCATAAACAAGCAATAAATAAAAGAGTGGTAATTTCATATAATTTTTTATAGTAATAACTTACATACACCATTATCTCTCAACCACATTCCCTCGTTATGGTCTGATCGTATATACTCACGATGACCTGTGACTCAGCCTCTTCCAATGAAATAGGAACAATACCTTAGCTGGTGAACCTTCTTACTACCGCTGATGTGAGTTTGTTGTTTCTTATACCGTGACGCTCCACATGCTGAACAGCTTTCAGCAAATTCATCCGATTTCCAAAACAGCATGCAACCATTTGGACAAGCATGAATTTTCTGGTACCCCATACCCATTGGGCACATCATTTTTTTGGCTGAGTACGTAGTCGTTGGTAAAACGTTGTCCACCGGAAGAACGTATTTCAATAGTTCCAGGAGGTCAGTGAAACTTACGTCGCTCCAGCCATGTTTCGCTTTCAGTTGAATAGCTTGAGGACGACACTCAACTTGCTTAACTTTGTAGGGTCACACCCGGGGTACAACGGTGTTTTGGATGAATCCAACAAATTTTCATGCTTGTCTGGCGTGTTAGAGTAATGTCGTTCCACATCTTCAAGCATAGTCTCAATGTCATCATCCCAGAAATCTGGCACAACGTTCGCTGTAACGTCTTCTGGATCACCAGCAACTGTATCATCTCCAAGTTCTGTTTCTGTGTTTGCTGACCATTATCCCCTTCGTCAGGCTTAATAACATCGAACGCACTCTGACCATGCCATCGGATTATGCCTTGGAAATCTTTTGTAAAACCGCGGCGGATCAGATGTTCCTTAATTGTTCAACGCCGCGATATCTCAGATTGTTTTGGCAGTCGATACACGGACAAAATATGTATCCCTTGTCTGTAGGTTTCAGATTGTTCGCCAACACCGTGCATAACTTATCAACTCCTTCTAAAAACTTGTCGTCCAAATTTCCGTTGTAAATCCACGAACGTTCCATCTCCTTCTAGCTATTTATATGAAGGCAGCCATTTCATACCGTCACCCGTGGCAGAGTCTTTACACTTTTGTATCTTATCAACCTAAATCCATCCATGAGTATTAAATCCCACCGGTGAACGTGTTTTTAATATGTAATTTATTGAAAAATTTGGCAGCATCTCCTACAGTTCTTCAAATGCACGATATTATGATATTAATCAATAATATATGCATTCGAAGAACAATAAAGAGATACTGCTGAATAATCAATAAAGTACATATTAAAGCACATTCACACCCTAGGTGTGTGATTTAACAATCGTGGACAGTCCCGACAGGGACTGCCGAAGATATACCTCTATTAGGTATATCTTGGGCGGATAACTATGTTGGTAGTTTGTCAAATATTATATGTATATATATAAATCTTACCTCTGGTAGACGATTAGCCGATGCTAAGACGGTTGAGGTCGGAAGCCTAAATAAAGTCGTAGTCCTGATGCATAAATGAAAAACGACAACATTAGAATTCATCAAAAATCAAGGTTAAATGCTAGCTAAACCGCGGAAAAAAATCGACAGCATCTCCCCTATATTTCTAACGTCTCCAAATCAGTTTTATCAAAGTCAAATTCGCACGCACCATCTAGAACTGGTAACATACATAAACTTATCTTCACTGATGTATTTAGTTTACAGAAACAGAAAAACGACAACATCTTTCTGTTGCCTCTACTGAACAGATTCACACAGAACTCAAACAGAAATAGAAACTGAAAGAAAAGAAACAGACAGACAGAGACTGGTGTATGACTCCTCTCTGTTGTTCACGTGTTTGAATTCTCAAACCTTTCTAAACTGTCGATCCTGTCAATTTGGGTGTTATAAAGTTTCTAACTCAACTAAACCCAAGGCAACTTTGTTACAGATGCAGAATTAGTCAGAACCTGATCTGATACGAAACTGAAGCTGAAATCCACTGAAATCAAAACAGAAACTGAGTTGTGTTCTTGCTTTCTTCCCTGTCTGTTTTTTCCTTTCAACTGATTATACTTCTCCTAACTCCTTACCCAGTTACTTAAATATTCCATTAAGCTTTAAATCCAGACCAAAACTCAAACAACTTGTTACAGTTCTGTTCCATTCATGAAACTGAGATATGCTACAGTTTGTACCATTCATTTTTCAGGAATCAGTAATATACTTGAAATTACTTTCTTTCCTGTGGCAGTTTAAGTAGTAGCATTTTTAAAACTACACTATTATGTATTAATTGTAATACTAAATGCTAAGAACAAATAAATACAGCAGTTTACAGATTGGTTTGCAAAGTTACCGTAACTAAGCACCGAAGTGGGCAAGTAGTGTAGAAATCAGCCCACGAACTAGGTCCCAATTAACTGTGAATCTGGGCACAAATATATGAACAAGGTTAGAACATTTGCCATTACACTCTCAGGATTCGATACAAACGAGGTTAGAACTTGCAATCGAAATGCATGTATATGAACAAAGTTAGAAAAAAAACGACAATCAATCGCGATCGCATACCCAATACGCGATAGAGACGTCGACGATGAGACCAGTGGTAGATGGGTGGTGACCGGCGGCGATGGGAGTGACAAAGGTGGTGGGAGCGACGGCGGCGATGGCCGTTAGCAAGGTGACGGGAGAGAGGAGGCAATTTCAGTGAGGAAGATAGCGCGAAAGAGAAGAAGAGTTACTGTGAGTAGAGTGTGCAGAGTGTAGGCAAATGTTTAAATGGACTTTAGATTACGGTTTACATGTAAACCGTAAACTAAAGTCACACTTTACATGACGGTTCTCACGAAAACCGTAATCTAAAGTGTAACGAAATTAAAAAAAAAAAGCGCGATAATTATTTGGCATATGTTGGGTTTCAAACATAGGTAACACATTAATATAAAGTTTTTATTAATCTAAATACACTGATAAAACGACGTCGTTAAATGTAATCTAAAGTGTAACGAAATTAAAAAATAGCGCAATAATATTTGCCATATGTTGGGTTTCAAACATAGGTAACACATTAATATAAAGTTTTTATTAATCTAAAATACACTGCTAAAACGACGTCATTAACTGTAATTTAGATTATGCGCGGAGTCGAATAAATCAAATAATACGGGAAATTTTTTTCGTCAGGTCAAAACGACGTCGTTGACGAGGTTGGCGCGCCTTTTTTAGGAGGGACTTTAGATGACGGTTTTTAGTAAAACCGTAATCTAAAGTCCGTTGACCGTAAAGCGCGCGTCAACACGGGACTTTAGATTACGGTTTTACTAAAAACATCATCTAAAGTCCCTCCTAAAAAGGCGCGCCATCCTCCGATCGATTATTGATTACGGGTTAATCATCATCGTCGCTAATAAATTCCGGTCTTCCTATTAATCACGGTGTTGTTTAAACCGTGATTAAACCACCGTCATTAAAGCCTCGCGTTCCACTAGTGTCGGGCGCGCTAAAAAAAAAAGAACGCAAAGCGCATCGCAGCGCCTGTAGCCAAGAATTTGGCATTTTAATTGATTATCGAACAAGCAAAACACCTTTGATTGAATATATTAATAAGAAAAAGAAAGCAAAACACCTTTAAGTTATACTACCTCCGTCCCGTCATAAGTGTCATGTTTGCTTTTTGGCACACTTTTCCACTTCAATATTAAACATATAATATAAAATAATTTTAAAAATTAAGTTGTACAATATATAGTTTTCACTTAAGGATTCCACTATAAAACATAGATTTATGAAAATATATTATCTTACATGTTAAATATTGAAGTCAAAGAATACATCCAAATAGTAAAGTGGACGCTTTGACTGGGACGGAGGGAGTATAAGATTCAACCAACTTGCAAGTACTCGTTAACAACAGTCAATTCATGAAGAATGAATAAATAAAGTTAGTATTAATAATACGTTTTGTCGTTTACGTAACTCCACTTAAAGGAGTTGATAACACAAGAATCTTGAATCCTTAATTTGACGGTGAGGATTGAGTCCGTCCCTGACGGAAATACCTCGTCCGTCACCAAATCCTGCGCACCCCTAGACACTGAAGCAGAGAATACCACTCTTTTATCTCAATGAAAACTATCAAATATTTTGAAGATTATAGAAATTTTAAAACTTTAGAAAAATTGATTCTAAGATTATAGAAATGTTTAAAAAATATATAAGTTAAAAGACTAGGATGTTTTATTTATAAATAATATAGCATAGTAAAAAATATGAATTTTGTTAATATGTTGAAACATAATTTATTTCTTTTATTTTCTTCCTTCTATGACTTTTATCACTCTTTTACCGCAATGAAACTATCAAAATCATATTATATAATAAGGAGATAAAATATTTCATAGGAATCAACAAACCTGATAACCCATTCCATATTGAAAGATGAAGTTTAATAGAGTGATTATAAGAAAACGAGTGAGTTAATTATAACAACACATCTTTTTAGATTCATAAGCTAAGTTATAGATCCACTAGTGCACTGGTGCAATAAGATATATAAAAATTGAGCGGTTAATGACACATAAAGTTATAGATTCACTAACATAAATATTGTTAGGTTCGGGCTCATTTCCCAAAGATCGGGGTGAGGTCGACATGGTTTTCAAAGAAGAAAAACCACAATATAATGTATAGATAAAATCGTGACACAAGGATATACGTGGTTTGGTCCAAACATGACCTAACATCTATGAGAGGAAATAAAACAACTTTCACAAGAGGATGAGGATTACAAGTTACATGAGGATTACCCAACCAACCCATCAATCTGTGTTTCCCATGTTTCCCTTGGTGTTTTTACGCGTCTCTTTGAGTACCCATAAAACCCCTTAGACTCTCTTGGATGTGATCACCAAAAGTTGGGATGACCCTAAACTACGGGTTACTAGATCTTTGTATAATGATAGATCTAAACCCTTTACCTTATCCCCACATTAGCTCAGTAACAACGATCACATAAAGGTGTACAAGTTACAACCGTATAACTGTTACAACCTCATTAGCACCATCCATTAACACATAGGAACAACTAACACTCGGGTATCTAGAAAGGTTAGAAGTCTTAACTTCTTATTTCAAGGATTTTAACTTTCTCATAACTCGCAACGTTAGAAAACTAAATGCTTCAGACGCCATAAATTTGCACAACATAAATGCTCCCACTAATGCATCTTCAACTTCCATCACACTCTTCGTGAATAAGACATTAATTGGAAGGAAAACTAATTAACTTCATAAGAGCAACTCAACAAAATTTAGCATTAATTCTAACAATTTTTCCTCTTCATGCTTAATCCGGCCAATCACATACCACCATCAATGCCAATCTTCCTCTTGAAGAATACTCCAAAAAATTTCTCATGCAAGGACTAAACTGGATAACTTCATCTAAACTATTTTCAATCCAAATTTGGTAAATTGACCACTTCTCCCTAAGCCTTCAAAGGCCCACCTGGTCCAAGTCACCATGGACCCGCCACAAACACGAAGTATATAGCAACTCATGAAACACTACTCAACCAAAGACAACAATAATCTCTTCTGTCTTTATCTGGTTCTTGCAAAGTATCCAAACATGACCTAACAACAACTTCACAATTGATCATTATGCGAAGCTCTGTTGTGGTTATATGTGTGCTAAAACTCTAGGTCGACCCATTTTCTAGATGATCTCTAGTGCTCCATGGAAGTCCACAATCCGTCACATGACCCGAGAATTTTTTTTCTCAATTTCTACATCAGTCCACCACCATTGAAGTTTCACTAGATCTTACCATTTATTTATTATCCTTACTCCCCCATCAAAGGGTGTGTAAAATAAAGAACTAGATATACCATCAAATATGAATGATGCAACCGGATTTTTTAGATCCAAAATCTTCAACTTGATTTCCTTCCAACAACACATCATCTCCAAGTACATCCGTACACCAAAAAACACTCGTAGTTTATGAATTTTATTTTCTATGAGCTCTTCATCTTTACCAAGCTTGTTTTCAAACCAA
>CM041781.1:97275902-97353159 GCA_023374045.1 Limonium bicolor
CTTGAAGATTTGAAAAGAGGGAAATGAAGAGCTCACTCTAACTAAGACAAAGGTAGTCTTGAAATTGATTTTGGAGCATGGAGTCATAAGTTACAAGCATTCAAAGATGGAGAATGGCTACTTTCTGTAGCAAAACGAGAATGGAGAAGGGAGGATGAGGTTGGAGACGGTGGGAATCAAAAAGAAAAGAAGAGAAAGTGAGGAGAGAGGTAAGTTTTGGAGATATTTAAGTTATAAAGCAAAAGTAACCCTTTACTTACTTTCTTTCTTTCTTTTAATTGGATAGCCAAGTGTGATGATTCACACCACTAAAACCGTGGCCCCTTACATATTAGAGATATATATGGTCTTTGTTGACCATCTAAACAACTTATGTTGACTTATGACTTAAAGTAGCACTATTCACAAACTAAGGCACATATTTGTGAAATTTTTGATTTCCCATTGATCTAGACTTCCTAATGTGATACTAAGTAGTACACATGTTGATTAAAGAGTAATGATGGACATTTATCCACACAAAACTCATTTACAAGACAATTTTTCAGAAATGTGCTTTAAGGCTCCTTAAAGCACCTTTTGTGTTTTAGCTTGTTTTCAAGCTTGGTTTTCTTTAGTAATTGATTTAATATGTTCATTAACATATAAATAAGGTCTTGGTATGCTTATTAGGTCTTAACCAAACTTATCCCAAGCTTAGAGCACATTTTCGCCCATATTGGCTTTAAGGTATTTATTTGTGTTTTGTTTGGTTTAATTGTCTACCAAAGTTTCCTAAGGACTTAATTAGCCTTATTAAGTCATAATTGAATGTTATAAAGTCTTGGTAGGCTCTTTGGGTCCTAACCAAGTTCACTCCAAGCTTAGAGCATGTTTTTGCTTCAACTGTGTCTTAGTGCTTATTGTGTTTACTATGGTTTAAATTGTTCACTAATGTTTCTAAGGCACTTTTTAGCCTTTAAATATCATAGTTTAACATTTAAACAACATATCAAGGTTTGGGGTATTTCAATCTACCCCCCTTAAAAGAACTTCGTCCTCGAAGTTCACATTTCCCATGCATCATTAGACTAGAATACGGGAATTACTTGCAAAATAAAACTTCCATAACTAACATACTTTACATCACAACCTCGGACTTAACGGTCCGGGCAACATATCCACATCCATACATAACATAACATAACATACTTACATGATAACCTCGGACTCAACGGTCCGGGTATCTTAACAACATTTACACTTACATAACAACCCTCAGACTCTTAGGTCTGGGTAACATAACAACATTTAGACTCATAGGTCTAGGTAACATAACAATTTTCGTAACTCAACCACATTAGGACTCAAGGTCAGAAATAATATTTATTACACATACCACGCAACATGTCTTAGCATGTATATCAACCAAAAATACCTTTTTATATACACTGTGATCCCGCAGAACCCGGTCGCGATGGACACCTTCTGGTCCCCGTTCCTTTGGGAGATCAAAACAATCACTTAATTTTTAACATATATACTTCTCATGTCACCGGTCCGAAGACAAAGGCTCATACGTCCTCGGCTCGTGAGCAAGTACTACAAAATATTCTTTACTAGGTTAAGTATATGAGAATCCTTTATTCAAAATATTAATCGACTGCTTTGGAAATACCAATTGAAAATCCTTTTGAAAATGCAACACAACTCCAAGTCCAATTTATACTCTTTGCATCTTTCTTAGAGTGGTTATTTGTGACCACTTACAGGGAGCTTCAAGAATCATCCAACCCTGATGTGATCAGCACCAGTGTTGAACTATCCTTCCACCCCAATTTATGTTCGGCTTCCCTTGATCTCATGATAATCAAGTTTCACCTCCCACTTCAATTTCAAGCATCAAGTAAATCACTCATTTCCAATTTTCTATCTTTTTAATCATTCTAATCATGATATAACATCTCCAAGGGATAGAACTTCGTCTATCAGTTATTTCCATTCACTTTTAATCAAGTTACCTAGGGAATCTAATTCTCACTAGGTTCTATGTCGGTTTCATACCCTTTCATGAATCACTATATTACATATATACAATATTTTATCAAAATACAACACACTGTTTTACCTTTATATACTGTAGGGGTTTTAGTTCCCCGGGAGTTTCTTTACTCCTTTACACTTGTACTCTCACACACAACTGTAACAAAATAAACACACTTATCACAATGGTATTCGCATCTCCTGTGCGCAATTACCATAATTAAACCATGAATGAATGCGTATGTTTATATAACACACGCACCATCATTCAAACAAATTATTTTGTGCTATGCACAACATAGTTCACGTACACTTGTACGGTAAAACACACTAAGCGGTTTTACGCTCTACCCCCCTTAAAAGGGATTACGCCCACGTAATCAATCACTGAACATCGGTTTAAAATGTTCTGCCGCCGTGAAGTGTTTTAACTTCCACGCGGTCTGTTATACAATGTGTTCTGGTTAGAGGATCTTAACCATGTTAGCAGTTTAGTCCCTAGACCAAGAATTCTCATTAGAGTTTATTTAACTCATAACTGGTTTCGGTTTTGGCCTGTTAGGCTTCTAGGCATTAATAATTAGCCATTTATTCATATTCACTATGCACAATGGTATCTGAAGCATGGGTTCACTGGCCTCTACTACGCAACTCTGTTAACTTTAGAGCTTATCTTGCCCCGTTCGTTCTTCTTACTGTATTGTACATCTCCCATTTATAACCTTTATCTTGGTAATAATGGTTTCTCAACCGACGCGTGGTATCTCTTACCGTGAACGAACTCGGCGAGTTACAAAACTTTCCATCCACTTCTCTAATAACTTACTGCGTAAACTGCTACGTATTTCACAATGATTGACTTGTTTCCTTCCGACTTACTGTCGGTTGAGAATGAGCTACCACCAAATGTGTAGTGCTCTCTCGGTTATTTCCCACACTTGAGGTATATTCCATACTGATATTTGGTATCCCGTGTTACGACAGTCACTTATTGCTAATCACACCTCCGTATTTGATTTTGTACAAGTATCATTTCATTGGCACGACCTTGCATTTCCTATGCATCTGTCATTATAGCGTTATAAGTCTCTTTCTACTTCCACCAGCATTAACATTTCCCAAGTCCTAGCTATCCCACTCGATCATTACTACACAAATGCAATACCAAAACACTCAGTCATACAGAGTGCAGAGGCGTAAACTCTTGACAGTAAATCTCTTATGCGATTGCAATAGGAATTTACACTGTGTTTCACTGAGACTCTTATCTTATAGTACTAGCTACCGGCTTACTGCCCGGTTTGTTTGGTATCACTTACTGTTGATCTCTATTGGGTTTAACTCGTAACTGTGCTTAGTTGCCATATTATCGTTTAACAATACTTATACCAGGTCCTTACTGTGCACCGTGTCCTTGTATAACACCTAATTTATATGGTATTCACTGTCACATTAGCTTCCACACATATACTTACATCATAGTAGTATGTTCGTCATTCATTTGGATGACTACTGAATGCTCCTTGAGCGTAGCTTACCTCGAGTTACAAGCCGCCGTTATTCAGCCCGGTGCTTCACATGCTACTAAACTAACCATTTTCTCGTAATATCCTTAACATATTTCTTGAACTCGGTTCACTAATACCACCGCTCCCGTGGTTTCACAATATCGAGAGGTATCCCCACTCTAAAGCAGTGGTTCGTTCCCCGCTCTATTTACTTGTATACATAAGTCCTGCAATCGATCAAACTTACATAACACATTTTGCTTGGGCTTATAAGCCTTATTGCCTCGAGCTCTGCTCATTGTAGGCCGTTCACACACATTTACTTCTCGTACAACATTACATGGTTTGGATATTATATTGGGTCCATGACAAGGTCGTTGCATTCCGTTTCCTTTCATGGGATGCCCCTTAGGATTGTCAGTCCGTCTCCTGACACTTATGTCTAAACTGGGTGTTTAGTTTCAACCCTTGTGTTTTCTGTCACGTTATTTCGTTCAACTATCGTTGATGTGAACACACCTTCAAGGATTGCTCCTGGGTGTTGCTAAGTTATGCCATTACATCTGGTTCGCACTTATTGGTATATTCAATTAGCCACGTCGTTTGCGTTCTTAACTGGCTTATTATCCTCTTCTGTGAAGTTCAACATTTCCTGGTAGTGTAGGTACTCATTCTGGGAGTTTCATCCCGTTCATTGGACATTAATGTGTCCACATTAGGCATCTGCTTGCCATGCACAGGCTGGGTCACCATTCCAGCTATCATGTTTATCCCTGGGATCCTTAAGACATATGCTATGTCTTTACATAACAGTTAGTGCACTTCGTATTCCCTGACTCTTAAACATTTCCTTGAAACAAATTCACTAACTCCTTTAGTCTCGTTAAATTAACTGAGTTCCATTACTTCAACCATTCTCGGTAATCCTTTGCTCTTGATTGACTTACACTGCTGACCGTAGTACAGAGTCGACTACCTCCCGTGTTCCGGACTCTACTCGTATACATATGTGGGGTACCATGCTGATACATTGCTACTTACCCAACTAACCCATAAGTAGGTCTGTCAGGCCCACAAGCTCCTATCGGAGTGCGGTCGTCCCACATGACAGTTGGTACACTCGTAGTGTCCGTACACGCCTAGGTGAAGTATTCTGTTGTCAACTCCCTTATATTGTCCTGTGACATAGCATTCCTGCTTCCCGAACTAATCAAGGGAAGGGTATCCATGTTGTATCACTATGAACTCCATCCATTCCCTCGGGTCGCTACCCTTGGGTTTACCGGTTTGGTTTAAAAGAAGGTTAGAAATAAATATTGGTTTTAAAGAAAATTCGGTTTGAAAGAAAAGAGTTTGAAATAAATCTGAGTTGAAAGAAAAATTCTCATGGTTTTACAATGCCTTCTTCCCTTAACCAAATCTAGCTTCTTGCTGACTGGTGTACTTCCAATTACAAAGGTTAGGCTGTTAAGCCCTTCCACAGTTATTTGATCACAGTTAACTTCGTGGTACTTTACTAAGTACTTCGTATTTGTTAAAACTTTCCCGAACAGCCCTGTTATAGCAGCACTAGCCATGGCACGTGCGCCATGCTAACTGGCTATCGGTTCAACACATACCGGTTGTGAAATACCCCAAACCTTTCTATGTGGTTTAAACATTAAAATATGGTATATTAAGACTAAAAAGAGTCTTAGAAACATTAGTAAGCAATTTAAACCATAGAAAACACAAAAAATACCTTAAGGTCAATATGGGCAAAAATGTGCTCTAAGCTTGGGATAAGTTTGGTTAAGACCTAATAAGCTTACCAAGACTTTATTTAGGTGTTAATGAATATAATAAACCAATTACCAAAGAAAACCAAGCTTGAAAACAAGTTAAAACACAAAATGTGCTTTAAGGAGTCTTAAAGCACATTTTCGAAAAATTGTCTTGTAAATGAGTTTTGAATGGCTAGATGTCCATCATTACTCCTTAGTTAACATGTGTACTACTTAGTATCACATTAGGAAGTCTAAATCAATAGGAAATCAAAAATTTCACAACTATGTGCCTTGTTTTAGTGAATTGTAACTAAAATAAGCAAGTTTATAACATATGTCATTATAAGTGTGACAATTGGTCAACAAAGACTAAAATACCCCTTGTTATAAAATGGGGGCCGGTTTTCTTAGTGACTGACCACACTTACAACAAAAAATAAGCTAAGTAAAGAGCTAAAGTAAAAACACTATTTGCTTTACTACTTAAATATCTTCAAAAGCAAACTTATCTTCATTCTCTCATTTCCCTCTTCATTTCCCACGCCTCCAACCTCTCTTCTACCTTGCTTCTTTCTCTCATTCACGGTTTTGCAATAGTACCACCACCATATATCATCTTCAACCTCTTGTAATTCCTAGCTCTCTTTGCCAAATCAAAAACTAACACCACCATTCTTCTAGTCTCATCAAGCTCTTCATTTCTATCTTCTCAAATTTCCAAGAGCTCCATTTCGGTGCCAAGAGGAATCTCCATGGGAGGAGCTTGAGCTCATCTTTTCATATATTATTGTTCTCCTTTGCTTCAAGGTAAGGAAACTCAAATAAAAACTCCATTTCCTTCATGTTTTGATGTTGACCAAAAATCACCATTGATGGTGTCCCTTATATTGCCTTGTTCTAGCTTCATTTCAACCTTTCAAGGACTTGGTGGAGTCCTCTCTTGGTACATATTCAAACCCTCTTCAAGTTCTAACGTAAAACAACTATCTTAATGTTTATAAAACAATGTATACCCTAGGGTTTACAATGAGATGAAGCATAAAGCTTGTATACTCATTTTATCATTTGTATAATGTTTAGAAGTTGACAAGCAAGTAAAGCCTTGCCGATTTTAATCAAGGAAACAAGAAAGAAGTGTGTGAGGAAAAGAGATAAATATGCTAACCTAATGTAGATTAATGTCTTAGGAGAAATGAGCTTATATTTCTTATGAAAACTACTTAAAGAGCCAATGGGGAATGACTTAGTAAAATGCTCTCAAGGAGACTATTAAAGGGCATATGTGTGTTGTATGTATGAAATACCCCAAACCTAGTTATGTTGTTTAAACATTTAAATATGGTATATTAAGACTAAAAAGAGTCTTAGAAGCATTAGTAAACAAATCTAAACGATAGAAAACATAAAATGTGCTTTAAGGTCAATAAGAGCCAAAATGTGCTCTAAGCTTGGGATAAGCTTGGTTAAGACCTAATGAACTTACCAAGACCTTATTTATATACTAATGAACATATTAAACCAATTAGCAAAGAAAACCAAGCTTGAAAACAAGTTAAAACACAAAATGTGCTTTAAGGAGTCTTAAAGCACATTTTTGAAAAATTGTCTTGTAAATGAGTTTTGAATGGCTAAAAGTCCATCATTACTCTTTAATTAACATGTGTACTATATAGTATCACATTTGGAAGTCTATATCAATGGGAAATCAAAAATTTCACTTCTATGTGCCTTGTTTTTATGAATAGTGATTTTAATAAGCTAATTTGTAGCATATGTTTGTATAAGTAATTAAATTGACAAATAAAGACTACAATACCCCTAAGTACTATTGGGGGCCGGTTTTCTTAAGTGTGGTGACTCACCACTCTCTTGTTAACATATTAAGTAAATAAATATGACTAACTAAAGTACTTTTTACTTTATAACTACAAATATCTTCTAAAAGCAAGTTCATCTTCATTTCTCCCTTCTTCATTGCATTCACACGGTTCCATGCTCTCTTCAACCTCTCTTCTTCATTCTCTTCCACGGTAATACCACACCACCACCATTAAACTTCATCTTTGATCTCTTGTTATTTCTAGCTCACTTAACCAAATCAAAAACAAACACCACCATTCTCTTCCTCTCATCAAGCTCTTCATTCCTATCTTCTCAAAACTTCAAGAGCCCCATTTCGGTGCCATGGAGTTCCACCATTGAAGGAGCTTGAGCTTACATTTCTACATATTATTACTCTCCTTTGCTTCTAGGTAAGGAATCTCAAATAAAAACTTCATTTCCTCCATGTTTTGTTGTTGACCAAAAATGCCCATTGAAAGTGCTCTTTATATGGCTTTGTTCTAGCTTCATTCCAACCTTTCAAGGACTAGGTGGAGTCCTCTCTTGATAGATATTCAAACTCTCTTCAAAGACCAAGGTAAAACAATTACATTAGTGTTTTTGAAACAATGTAAACCTAAGGTTTACAAAGAGATGAAGCATTAAGCTTATATACTCATTACATTGCTTGTATATTGTTTAGTAGTTGACAAGGAATCAAATACCTAGCCGATTTTAAACAAGGAAACAAGAAAGAAGTTTGTGTGAAAAGAGGTAAATATGCTAACCTAATGTAGTTTGATGCCTTAGGACAAATAAGCTTATGATGCTTGTCAAAACTACCTAAAGAGCAAATGGTAAATGACTTAGTGAGATGTTCTCAAGGAGACTAGTAAAAGGACATATGTGTTGTTGTATGTAATTGCAGGTTAAAGGCATATATATTGTGGAAATTCAGTGTTTAAGAGTTATGCACTTTAAGGGCCTAAGAGCCATGCATTTTAAGGGCCTAAGTGCCATGCAATTTAAATTATGCATATTGTGATGTAGTGTAAATTTGATGAAACTTTGTGTGTGAGAGTGTTCTTGGTGAATTTAGGTGTTTTTGTGTGCTTAATGGAGAAAACAATGTGTTTTGGCTTAGTAATGTTCTAGGAGAATCCATGTCAAAATTTAGTTAAGAAGCAAGAAGTTCTAAGTGTTTACATAAGGTTTGGTGAACTAGAAATGTTGGAAATGCTTAAGTATTTTACAAGAGAAGAAATAATGTCTTAAGGTGTTCTAGGTAAACAAAGGGACTTAGACATAAACTAGGGTTTAAGTGGTAAGAAAAGATGCTTGGGAGATGATGTTAAAAATGAGGAGAAAGCATTTTGGGATAGTAGTTATCATAGGTATGAAACACCACTTGAAAAACTAAGGAGGAAATAGCATAAGTGTTAGGAATTTTGGGAAGAAATGAGTAAAGGTTTAAGGAATTAGAAAATGAGTTTCATGAGTGTTTAAGGATGCCTTAAGGTGTGTTTGAAGTGCCCAAATGAGGTTAGGGTGTACTAGGATATATGGGGTGAAGTTTGGAGTTAAATGAGAAATGGAAAACAAGGGTCTGGGGCAGACCGAACTTGCGACCGTACTTGCAAGGTCGGTCGAGCCTAGTTTACCCTGTGAGAATTGGCTTCTGGAATGGACCGACCTTGGGGACCGGACTTGCAAGGTCGGTCGGGCTTGTATTTTGTGTACGGATTAAGTTTTTGGAATCGACCGAACATGGGACCGGACTTGGCAAGTTAGGTCGGGCTGAATTTTCAAAGGGAAGAAACTCTCGGGAATGGACCGAACATGCGACCGAACTTATAAGGTCGGTTGGAGTAGAAAATTTTGACAGAAATATGTTCTGGAATGGACCGACCTTGTGTAAGGTCAGTCGGTAAGGTCGGTTGGACCTAAACTTGTAAAAAAAAAACAGAAAAGAATGTGACTTATGTAGTTAACCCTAGGGGGGTATAATGAAGGTAACCTAGGGTAAGTTAGACATTTAAACATGTCAAATAATCATGTTAAACACTTAGTAAATTTGAAGTTAAGTAAGTTAATTAACCGACATTCTTGAATCATGTATAGGAGTGCCCTACGGTGGAAACGAATCGAGGCAAGGACCAAGGTATGGTTTTCTTGCAGTCTGTTGCCTACCGGTTTACACCGGCTTGTGTGTTGCTTGTTTTCTGTGTGTTTATGACTTTGTAAGATTAAACCATGTAAAGAGTTTACAGTTGTTAAATATTATTATGATGTTAAGTATGACTCTCTCTTCCCTTGTGTGTGTCTAACAAGACTTGACCTATTATTGTGAATTGTGTATTGAGTTCAATAATGAACTTCTAACAAGTGCTAATGGGGGAAATGAGGAGTCCGGTCTGTTCCGGCCACGCGTGTGAGTATGGGAGTCGATGTCATAACCGGTTCGATTCTCTTTGTATGTTATGGTTGTTTTCCAATTTGGTTTCCAACCTTCCCTTTAGCTTAACCAAGGCTATTTTACTGACTCACGTCGGGCCACAGGGGCATACTATGTGTTATTTCGGTGTGCTTGGATCACTATATCCGAGGCACCTTGTGTTAAGTTATCCGTTCAATCTAACAGGACGGTAACGAGTTATGTAATGAGCTTAGCATGAGCATGGCAACATACTCTAGGCTCTCTATGGGGACTAACTGTGTTGGTTCTCTTCCTTTAAGGAATTGTTCTTGTATGTTATGTGTGATGTTGTGTACATTACCCAAGTTGTGATATATGTATATGTTGTGTGTTTTAAAATGAATGCCATGTCATCATGACAATTAGTTGCGCGCATCCCGGTAGCCGATGGGCTGCGCGTTAACCATACCAGCCAAGGGTTGCTGACCCCCTCGGGGGCTCCATATTTCTTTTACTGCAGGATGAGGATCGAAGAAGCGGAATGGCTTTAGATTCTAGGATGCAGGTTTACTTTTGATTACTTTTGGATGTTGGCCCGGGATGCGCCTGTGCTCCCGTGGCGTTATATATTTGGTTGTGAACGGTTTACAGTGACAGTACACAGTGAAGGATGTAAGTAAACACTCAGTAATATGTTAATGTATATATGGTTATTAGTTCTATGCTCGGGAGTCTGATCATCAGACCGGTACACTTGTATTTATTCAGCCCTGTTAACCACGTGGGTGGTTGACGGCGTTGTAGCACCAATCGTTTAGTTACTGCTTAGTTGTTTAAATTCCGCTGCGATTTCAAGTAATGTTATGTGCGTAGTAGGGGTGTTACAAAAAGTGGTATCAGAGCGAAGTATCGCTCTGATGACTAGAATACCGAGTTAGGAAACCTAACTACAGTTACCTAAGTGAACAGTTATGGAAAGGTTAACCACTAACTAAGTGTGGGAATACCTTGTGGTCGGGAAAAGCGTTACAATCGTTGGACCGATAAGTGTGAAGAATTGCTATGAATGTTCATGTGAATTCAGATGTCAGGTCGACCGAGAGGTAGAGGCCGTGGACACGGTACTGGAGATACGGGTGACCAGGGCGAGAATACTACGGCTCAGGTTATGGCTGAGGCAGTAGCAGCCGCCGTAGCCCAGATGGTACCCCAACTTGTAGCTGCGATTCAGCAAGGGCAACAGCCCGGAGTTCAGCCACCACCACCGCCACCGCCACGAGAGACCAACTGGGTCAAGGCGTTGGCTGATCTGAGACCACCATCTTTCAGTGGGGAGACCGATCCTCGTAAGCTGGAGGCATACATCTCCGAGGTGGAGACTGCCTTCGAGACCTTAGCAGTACCTGAGGAGGTCAAGGTTCGACTTGCCGCATATTACTTGAAGGGTTCGGCACAGAGCTGGTGGAAGCTAGTACGGGAGGGCAGAGTTGCTGACCCGACCTTTCAGTGGAGGGAGTACACGGCTCTACTGCGAGCCAAGTACTACCCAATACACGTGCAAGAGGCCAAGCGCCTGGAGCTGGACAATCTGAGGCAAGGGGATAAGATGACGGTAGATGAGTACTACTCAGCCTTCATCGGACTTATCCACCTGCTACCGGATCTGGGTTACTCAGACCGGATTCTTGTGAACCGTTTCTACAACGGACTGAACTACCGCCTACGCTATGGCATGGGGCCAACTGGACATACCACTTTGCAGGAGTGCTACCATGCCGCTGCAATTATGGAGATCACCGTCCGTCTGAGGGACGAGGAGAGTGCGCTCAAGTGCAAGGCTATGAACGAGGGCCAAGACACGCAAGGGCAATGGGGAGGAAAGAAGAAGAAGTCATACCCCCAGTCCCAGAAAGGACAGCAACAGGGTGGCAAGGGCCAGACCCAGACCACCACTGCTGAGGAGCCTCTGCAGCTCACCTATGCGTATGCGGCCAAGCCCCTACGTTCTTACCCACCCAAGGCTAGCACGGGCTCTGGACCGGAGCGCCACTATTACTGCAAGTGGTGTAACGGAGACCATCCCGGCAAGAACTGCAAGGGTAATGATGTGCAGTGCCGATACTGCAAGAAGATGGGTCACCGCGACTATGAGTGCTGGCAGAACCCGAACAGTAGAAACTACAGGCCCAAGGGGCAATGGAAGGGTAAGGCCACTGCGACCACCGATGGCCAGAAGATGGCGAATCAGCCACCCCCAGATCAGAGGTACACAGATTCCCAGAAGGGGAAGGGGTCGGGGTCCGGCAAGGCCGCCCTGAATGTGGTGGACCGGTCTGAGGCGCCAGGGCTCTCTTCTAGACCAGGTACCGCCTAAACTGTTGAATGTAATAAGTGTTTGCATACCGCATTTCATGCATGTGTGTTAGTGAGTATAAGTAAACAACCATGTGAGTAAATAATTAAAGTATAGCGTGAAAGTCACCTAATTAGAGTACTCTAAACTTAAAGGAACCTTCAATATATGTTATCCAATCCCACCCACACCAAACCCTGAAGAAACCACCATCAACATCACCGACTTTCCAATGGAGCAATGTCAGGTCATCCAACCAGGTATGGTACTCTTAAATGGATACTTGACGCTAGAAGCACAAATCCATATCATCAGACGATGCGACGAACTTGGAGCAAAACGAGGAGGTTTCTACACACCCGAATACCCGAACGGATCAAGAATGCAATTGAAGATGATGTGCATGGGTAAGGACTGGAACCCTTACACCAAGACATATCAAGAAGTGCGAGCTGAAGATGGAGCAACGGTACCAAGTATACCTGAGGAGTTCCTTGCGGTCGTTAACCACGCCGTGGGAATTGCTCAACAAGTTGAAACAGATTCAATTCCAGATGTGAAAGCAGATCTATGCATTGTGAACTTTCTACCAGAAAGGTGGACGGTTAGGTTTACACCAAGACAAGGACGAGTCACCCGAGTCTCTAAGTAAGGGAGTACCCGTGGTGTCTTGGTCCATTGGTGATACCGCAGTGTTTGTGTATGGCGAGCAGAAGCGTGCTGATCTCGCAAAGAAGCTAGTGTTGAAATCGGGAGACGTGTTAATCATGGGTGGGCAGTCAAGGATGCTATATCATGGCATCAGAAAGATCAAACTGAATACCGCACCGTCGGCAGTGATCAATGCCACACACATGAAACCCGGACGTTTGAATTTGACCTTCAGACAGTTTTAAGCCTTGTATAATTATGTGATGTGTTGAACCAGTGTATGTTAAGGATGTTGTAAGTGTTAATCGTGGCGACAGTATAAGCCAACAAATGTTGTAAAAAGAGTGTGTTAATGAATAAAGTGGAGTTGTTTGAAGCATATAAACCGTGTTGTTACCCAATACTTATTAGTTTGCCAATGAATTAGGCTGTGCACTCGGAACGGGAGGTATACTGAGTGTCTGCAATGAGGCAGAAGCCGGCAGGAGCGGCACAATCCTCACCGGTACCTTTCCAGTCAATGGCGTGGACGCTTCGATCTTGTTCGACTCCGGAGCCTCGAATACATTTATTTCGCTATCCTTTGCGAAGAGGCTGGGGTTAGACGGTGATGAGATGCCAGACTTCCTAGTCACTCTCCCGTCGAAAGAGCGGATCAGGTGTACCCGCTACCACCGAGATGTTGTTATACGAATCAGAGGTGAAGAGTTTCCGATCGACTTGATAGAGTTCGACGGACTCGGTTTTGATGTGATTGTCGGGATGAACTGATTGGAGCGGTACAAGGGCAGAATCCTGTGTCGAGCATCGTCTGCTTCTTCGGAGTCCATCTCGGGTTACCATATCTTACCGCCAGAGGCCTAGGGAGCCTTCGACTTAGATCATCACCGCCATGGCTATGTATCGTGAATTACGACGAGGGAGTGATGTATACCTCTGCTATGTCTAGGACATAGAGAGAGATCCAGAGTTTAGCCCAGATGGCGTGGTAAGTGTCGGAGTTTCCTGATGTATTTCCTAAGGACTGCCGGGCATGCCGCCAGCACGGGAAGTTGAGTTTTGAGATCGATTTGGTTCAGGCACCGGACCAATTGCGAAGGCGCCCATCATATGGCTCCACAGAGATGACTGAGCTCAAGGAGCAGCTGAGAGACCTACTCGACAAGGGGTTTATCCGCCTAGCGTTTCACCATGGGGAGCGCCGGTCCTCTTCGTGAAGAAGAAGGACGGTAGCCTCCGCTTGTGTATTGACTATCGAGAGCTGAATGCAGTTACGGTGAAGAACTGTTACCCTTTACCACGCATTGACGATCTATTTGATCAGTTGAGGGGAGCATCAGTATTCTCCAAGATAGACCTACGATCCGGATACCACCAGATGCCTCGAAAAGACAGCATTCAGAACTAAGTATGGGCATTATGAGTTTACAGTTATGCCGTTTGGCTTATCCAATGCACCAGCAAAGTTCATGGACTTAATGAACCGCTTGTTCCAAGATCAGTTGGACAAGTCAGTGGTAGTCTTCATCGACGATATTCTTGTGTACTCGAAATCGAGAGGTGAGCACGAAGGCCACCTGAGAAGTGTGTTGCAAACATTGAGGAAGAACCAGTTGTATGCTAAATTTTCGAAATGTGAATTTTGGTTGAACCAAGTATCCTTTCTTGGTCATGTGATTTCTGAAGCCGGGATCACTGTTGATCCGGCAAAGATTGATGCAGTGCGCACCTGGCCTAGGCCGAAGACAGTTACCGATATCAGGAGCTTCCTCGGTCTGGCAGGTTATTATAGGAGGTTTGTAAAGGACTTCTCCAGTGTCTCGAAGCCGATGACTTTCTTGATGAAAAAGGATGCACCATTCGAGTGGACAGTCGACTGTGAGAGTTCTTTTAAGAGTCTCAAGGACGCTCTGACATCTGCACCGGTCCTGACTTTACCAGACGGTCCAGATGGTTTTAAGGTATATTGCGACGCATCAGGCAGAGGTATGGGTTGTGTATTGATGCAACACGGGAAGGTCGTAGCTTACGCCTCCCGACAGCTGAAGAAGCATGAAGAGAACTACCCTACCCACGACTTAGAATTAGGGGCCATTGTCTTCGCACAGAAGATATGGCGACATCACTTGTATGGGGTAAGTGTGACGATTTATTCTGACCACAAGAGTTTAAAGTACTTGTTCACTCAGAAGGAGTTGAACATGAGACAAAGAAGGTGGGTTGAATTTCTAAATGACTACGACATTAATCTGCAATATAAGGAGGGTAAGGCAAATGTGGTAGCTGACGCACTGAGTCGCCGAGCATACTCTCTCCATTCGCTAGTCTCTCATTCTAGCTTGGTTGAAGAGGTGCGGAGTGCTCAGATGACGGATCAGTACATGTTGGAGATTAGACAGAAGCTTATTGATGGCACATTCGAGGGTCAGAAGTACGACTTCAGACTCCACGATGATGACCTGATTAGGCTTAATGGCCGATTGTGTATACCGAGGAGTAGCACTGAGTTGAAGGAGCGCATATTGAGTGAATCCCATTGTTCTACTACTTCGATTCACCCCGGAGCTTCAAAGATGTATAAGGGTATGAAAAGATATTTTTGGTGGACTGGAATGAAAAAGGATGTGAATGACTATGTGTTGAGGTGTCTCACTTGTCAGAAGGTCAAGTTTGAGCACCGACGGCCTGGTGGTATGGTACAGCCAATGCCAGTGCCTGAGTGGAAGTTCCATGACATTTATATGGACTTCGTAGTAGGGCTTCCGCCTACAAGGGGAGGTCTGAATATGATTTGGGTGGTTGTTGACCGACTGACCAAGGTGGCCCGATTCATTCCGATGAAGGACACCTGGAAAGTGGCAAAGTTGGCAGAACTCTTCGAAAGAGAGATTGTAAGACACCATGGGGTACCGAAAACAATTGTATCTGACAGAGATACCAGATTCTTATCGAGATATTGGAAGTCTACACGAGAAGCATTGGGTACCGAACTGAAATTGAGTACAGCGTTTCACCCACAGACCGATGGTCAGAGTGAGCGCACCATTCAGACACTTGAGGATATGCTACGTGCATGTGCACTTGACTTTCAGACCAGCTGGATTGACAAGTTACATCTGATCGAGTTTAGCTACAACAACAGTTACCATGCTTCGATCAAGATGTCTCCCTTCCAGGCCTTGTACGGTAGACCATGCCGCACGCCATTATGCTGGGATGAGTCGAGTGAGACGGTCATTATAGGACCAGAGTATCTTGAACAAGTTCAGGCAGAGGTTCGCCAGATCCGGGCTAACATGAAAACAGCTCAGGATAGACAGAAGTCGTACGCAGATGTGCGCAGACGTGACCTGGAGTTCGCCGTGGGCGATCAGGTATTTTTGAGAGTATCCCCCATGAAGGGAGTATTTCGTTTTGGCCAGAAAGGCAAGTTAAGCCCAAAATATGTGGGGTCTTATGTTGTGACGGAGCGGATCGGCCCGGTAGCTTACAGACTTGATCTACCCGCCGAGCTGGGCAAGGTACATGATGTATTACATGTGTCCCAGTTGAAGAAGTATATGTCTCATCCGTCTCATGTGCTTCAGCCTGAAAGGCTAACTTTAGAGCCGACCATGCGATCAGTGGAGACTCCGGTACGCATTCTGGATACTAAGACTCGAGACACTCGCCATAAGTCTGTGAGACTGGTGAAGGTTCTCTGGTCTAACCAGGACGTTGAGGAGGCCACTTGGGAGCTGGAAGATAAGATGAAGGCGAAGTACCCGTCATTGTTTACTTCTTAGTGTTTGTATGTATAGGGTACGGGGCGTACCCCTATTTAAGGGGGGTAGAGCCGTTTCGGTTATGTGTATGACATGTATTTGGATACATTGTCTGTATTGTGTTGTTATGTTGTTAATGTTACAGACCGCTGAGTCTAAATGATGTTGTGATGTTTTGTTGTTTGGACCTTGTGTCCGATGTAATGTAAAGATGTTGTTAATGTTGATATGTGTTCCCGTGTTCTAATATTTAGGATATGTGGAAGTATGAACTTTGGGGACAAAGTTCTTTTAAGGGGGGTAGATTGAAATACCCCAAACCTAGTTATGTTGTTTAAACATTTAAATATGGTATATTAAGACTAAAAGAGTCTTAGAAGCATTAGTAAACAAATCTAAACGATAGAAAACACAAAATGTGCTTTAAGGTCAATAAGAGCCAAAATGTGCCCTAAGCTTGGGATAAGCTTGGTTAAGACCTAATGAACTTACCAAGACCTTATTTATATACTAATGAATATATTAAACCAATTAGCAAAGAAAACCAAGCTTGAAAACAAGTTAAAACACAAAATGTGCTTTAAGGAGTCTTAAAGCACATTTTTGAAAAATTGTCTTGTAAATGAGTTTTGAATGGCTAAATGTCCATCATTACTCTTTAATTAACATGTGTACTATATAGTATCACATTTGGAAGTCTATATCAATGGGAAATCAAAATTTCACTTCTATGTGCCTTGTTTTTATGAATAGTGATTTTAATAAGCTATTTTGTAACATATGTTTGTATAAGTAATTAAATCGACAAATAAAGACTATAATACCCCTAAGTACTATTGGGGGCCGGTTTTCTTAAGTGTGGTGACTCACCACTCTCATGTTAACATATTAAGTAAATAAATATGACTAACTAAAGTACTTTTTACTTTATAACTACAAATATCTTCTAAAAGCAAGTTCATCTTCATTTCTCCCGTCTTCCTTGCATTCACACAGTTCCATGCTCTCTTCAACCTCTCTTCTTCATTCTCTTCCACGGTAATACCACACCACCACCATTAAACTCCATCTTTGATCTCTTGTTATTTCTAGCTCACTTAACCAAATCAAAAACAAAGACCACCATTCTCTTCCTCTCATCAAGCTCTTCATTCCTATCTTCACAAAACTTCAAGAGCCCCATTTCGGTGCCATGGAGTTCCACCATTAAAGGAGCTTGAGCTTACATTTCTACATATTATTACTCTTCTTTGCTTCTAGGTAAGGAATCTCAAATAAAAACTTCATTTCCTCCATGTTTTGTTGTTGACCGAAAATGCCCATTGATAGTGCTCTTTATATGACTTTGTTCTAGCTTCATTCCAACCTTTCAAGGACTAGGTGGAGTCCTCTCTTGATAGATATTCAAACTCTCTTCAAAGACCAAGGTAAAACAATTACATTAGTGTTTTTGAAACAATGTAAACCTAGGGTTTACAAAGAGATGAAGCATTAAGCTTGTATACTCATTACATTGCTTGTATATTGTTTAGTAGTTGACAAAGAATCAAATACCTAGCCGATTTTAAACAAGGAAACAAGAAAGAAGTTTGTGTGAAAAGAGGTAAATATGCTAACCTAATGTAGTTTGATGCCTTAGGACAAATGAGCTTATGATGCTTGTCAAAACTACCTAAAGAGCAAATGGTAAATGACTTAGTGAGATGTTCTCAAGGAGACTAGTAAAAGGACATATGTGTTGTTGTATGTAATTGCAGGTTAAAGGCATATATATTGTGGAAATTCAGTGTTTAAGAGTTATGCACTTTAAGGGCCTAAGAGTCATGCATTTTAAGGGCCTAAGTGCCATGCAATTTAAATTATGCACTATATTGTGATGTAGTGTAAATTTGGTGAAACTTTGTGTGTGAGAGTGTTCTTGGTGAATTTAGGTGTTTTTGTGTGCTTAATGGAGAAAACAATGTGTTTTGGCTTAGTAATGTTCTAGGAGAATCCATGTCAAAATTTAGTTAAGAAGCAAGAAGTTCTAAGTGTTTACATAAGGTTTGGTGAACTAGAAATGTTGGAAATGCTTAAGTATTTTACAAGAGAAGAAATAATGTCTTAAGGTGTTCTAGGTAAACAAAGGGACTTAGACATAAACTAGGGTTTAAGTGGTAAGAAAATATGCTTGGGAGATGATGTTAAAAATGAGGAGAAAGCATTTTGGGATAGTAGTTATCATAGGTATGAAACACCACTTGAAAAACTAAGGAGGAAATAGCATAAGTGTTAGGAATTTTGGGAAGAAATGAGTAAAGGTTTAAGGAATTAGAAAATGAGTTTCATGAGTGTTTAAGGATGCCTTAAGGTGTGTTTGAAGTGCCCAAATGAGGTTAGGGTGTACTAGGATATATGGGGTGAAGTTTGGAGTTAAATGAGAAATGGAAAACAAGGGTCTGGGGCAGACCGAACTTTCGACCGAACTTGCAAGGTCGGTCGAGCCCAGTTTACACTGCGAGAATTGGCTTCTGGAATGGACCGACCTTAGGTACCGGACTTGCAAGGTCGGTCGGGCTTGTATTTTGTGTATGGATTAAGTTTCTGGAATCGACCGAACATGGGACCGGACTTGGCAAGTTCGGTCGGGCTGAATTTTCAAAGGGAAGAAACTCTCGGGAATGGACCGAACATGCGACCGAACTTACAAGGTCGGTCGGAGTAGAAAATTTTGACGGAAATATGTTCTGGAATGGACCGACCTTGTGTAAGGTCGGTCGGTAAGGTCGGTCGGACCTAAACTTGTAAAAAAAAAAAAAAAGAATGTGACTTATGTAGTTAACCCTAGGGGGTATATGAAGGTAACCTAGGGTAAGTTAGACATTTAAACATGTCAAATAATCATGTTAAACACTTAGTAAATTTGAAGTTAAGTAAGTTAATTAACCGACATTCTTGAATCATGTATAGGAGTGCCCTACGGTGGAAACGAATCGAGGCAAGGACCAAGGTATGGTTTTCTTGCATTCTGTTGCCTACCGGTTTACACCGGCTTGTGTGTTGCTTGTTTTCTGTGTGTTTATGACTTTGTAAGATTAAACCATGTAAAGAGTTTACAGTTGTTAAATATTATTATGATGTTAAGTATGACTCTCTCTTCCCTTGTGTGTGTCTAACAAGACTTGACCTATTATTGTGAATTGTGTATTGAGTTCAATAATGAACTGCTAACAAGTGCTAACGGGGGAAATGAGGAGTCCGGTCTGTTCCGGCCACGCGTGTGAGTATGGGAGTCGATGTCATAACTGGTTCGATTCTCTTTGTATGTTATGGTTGTTTTCCAATTTGGTTTCCAACCTTCCCTTTAGCTTAACCAAGGCTATTTTACTGACTCACGTCGGGCCACAGGGGCATACTATGTGTTACTTCGGTGTGCTTGGATCACTATATCCGAGGCACCTTGTGTTAAGTTATCCGTTCAATCTAACAGGACGGTAACGAGTTATGTAACGAGCTTAGCATGAGCATGGCAACATACTCTAGGCTCTCTATGGGGACTAACTGTGTTGGTTCTCTTCCTTTAAGGAATTGTTCTTGTATGTTATGTGTGATGTTGTGTACATTACCCAAGTTGTGATATTTATATGTTGTGTGTTTAAAATGAATGCCATGTCCATGACAATTAGTTCGCGCATCCGGTAGACGAGGGCTGCGCGTTAACCATACCAGCCAAGGTTGCTGACCCCCTCAGGGCTCCATATTTTCTTTTACTACAGGATGAAGATCGAAGAAGCGGAAGGCTTTAGATTCTAGGATGCAGGTTTACTTTTGATTACTTTTGGATGTTGGCCCGGGATGCGCCTGTGCTCCCGTGTCGTTATAATTTGGTTGTGAACGGTTTACAGTGACAGTACACAGTGAAGGATGTAAGTAAACACTCGGTAATATGTTAATGTAATTGGTTTTAGTTCTATGCTCGGGAGTCTGATCATCAGACCGGTACACTTGTATTATTCAGCCTTGTTAACCACGTGGGTTGACGGCGTTGTAGCACCAATCGTTTAGTTACTGTTTAGTTGTTTAAATTCCGCTGTGATTTCAAGTAATGTTATGTGCGTAGTAGGGGTGTTACAATGTATTTGCAGGTCAAAGGCAAATATAATGTGGGAAATTCAGTGTTTAAGGTTTATGCACCTTAAGGGCCTAAGAGCCATGTTATTTTAAGGGCCTAAGGCCAAGCAATTTAAATTATGCACTATATTGTGATGTAGTGTTAAATGAGTGATGTTTTGTGTATAAGAATGTTCTTGATGGATTTTAGTGTTCTTGGATGTTTAATGGTGAAAACAATGTGTTTTGGCTTGGTAATGTTCTAGGAGAACCCATGTCGAAATTTAGATAACATATAAGAAGTGTTAGGTGTTTAAAAATGAGTTTGGAGAGTTAGGAAGTGTTTACGGTGGTTAAGTGTTCTACTAGGGGAAACAAAAATGCACTAAGGTATTCTAAGATGTAAAAAGGGCTTAGGCAACATTTTAGGGGATTTAGAATGCAAATGAGTGTATGGGATACTTCAAGTCCATGTAGGGATTGTGTTTAGGACTTGTGCAATGTTGGTGAATAAGGAAGAAGTGATGTGTTGCATGGAGGAGCTATTAACTTGTAGAGATATTCAAGGAGTTTGATTAGGAAGAAAAGATGCTTTGGAGATGATGTTGTAGTGGTGAGAAACATTTGGGAATAGTGGAAGTTATAGGTATGAAACACCACATAGAAACTTAGTGAAAAACATTACAAGTGTAAACCTTTTTTATAAGAATCTGTGTAATGCTTGAGGAGGATTTTGATGAGTGATTTAAGGAGTTTAATGGAAGTCTTGAGGTGTGTTTGAAGTGCCCAAATAAGGTTAGAACATACTAGGATATATATGGGGAAGTTTGGAGTTAAATGGGCAAATAAAAACAAGGGTCTGGAGCAGACCGACCTTGGGGACCGGACCTGCAAGGTCGGTCGAGCCCATTTTACCCTGCGAGAAATGGTTTCTTGAATGGACCGACCTTGGGGACCGGACTTGCACGGTCGGTCGGGCATGGATTTTTAGTACGGATTGAGTCTCTGGAATAGACCGACCTTGGGACCGGACTTACAAGTTCGGTCATGCCTAAATTTTTGAACGTAAGTGAGTCTCGGGAATCGACCGATCTTGCGACCGGACTTGCCAAGATCGGTCGGGCCTGAGTTTTCATAGGGGAAAAACTCTCGGGAATAGACCAACCTTGTGACCGAACTTGCAAGGTCGGTCGGAGTAGAATTTTTGACGGTAATGTGTTCTGGAATGGACCGACCTTGTGTAAGGTCGGTCGGTAAGTTCGATCGGACCAAAACTTGTAAAAAAAAACAAACAAAGTATGGCTTAAGTAGTTAACCCTAGGGGGGTATAATGTAGGTAATCAAGGATAAGTTTGGGCATTAAAACATGTCATATAACCATGTTAAACACTTAGTCAATTTGAAGTTAAGTAAGTTAATTAACCGACATTCTTAATTATGTATAGGAGTGGCCTACGGTGAAAATCAATCGAAGCAAAGACCAAGGTATGGTTTTCTTGCAGTCTGTTGCCTACTGGTTTACACCGGCTTGTGTGTTGTTTGTTTTTCTGTGTGTTTATGACCTTGCAAGACTTAAGTCATGTAATGAGTTTACAGTTGTTTATACTATTGTGATGTTATGACGTGACTCATTTCCCTTGTGTGTATCTAACATGGCTTACCACTTGCTTGTGAATTATTGTTAAGTTCCACTGTTGAACTTCTAACAAGTGCTAACTGGGAAGTGAGGAATCCAGTTGTCCGGTCGCGCGTGTAAGTATAAGAGTAGATATCTGTATCAGATTCGACTCTTATGATGTTAAGATTGTTCTCCTTTATTTGGCGTTCGATCTCCCGCTAGCTTCCTCCAAAGCTTACCTACTCTGACTTATGATCGGTTTAGTGGGAACATGTGTTTGTGTGAAGTGTTTGGGTCACAATATCCGAACCATCTGTGACTTAAGTTACTCGTTCGACTAATAGAACAGTAATGAGTGTGTGTAACAGGCTTAACATGAGAGTGAACCATTCTCTAGGCTTCTTATGTTGTTTAACCTTCTTGGTTTGTCGTTGTGGGAATGTACTCACTATGTATGTGATGTTGTGCTATGCAAAATTTGTTGCTATGCCATATGTATTATGTTATAAGTTAAATGAATGCCATGTCATCATGACAATTAGTTGCGCGTATCCCGGTAGCCGATGGGCTGCGCGTTAACCATACCAGCCAAGGGTTGTTGACCCCCTCGGGGGCTCCATATTTTTACTGCAGGATGAGGATCGAGGAAGCGGAATGGCTATAGATTCTAGGCTGCAGATGAAATACCCCAAACTTATTAAACATAGATTAAATATTTAATCACATTAATTAAGGCCTAAACATGCCTTAAAAGTCAACTGAGAACAACAGTGGTCAACACAAATCAAGATGTTGCACCCTTTACTGTTAAGGGTAAATAAATACCCAATGAACTTCTTAGGACCTAAAAATTTGTCCTAAGCATATTAACACATTACTAAACACATTAAAATTGTTGGACAACACTCCAACACAAAGAACAAGCACTTTCATGCTTCAAGGTCAAAAAGGGCAAAAATGTGCTCTAAGAAACCTTAAAGGTCTATTGACCTCTAAATGATTTAAAATTGGATACCATGATCAAATATCTTGTAAGGAACACAACAAAACCGTTTTCAAAGAAAACCAAGCCCAGAAACACCGTGCGACACAAAATGTGCACTAAAACTCCTTAAAGCACATTTTTGTGTAAATGCCTTCTAAATTGGTTTTAAATGGGAAAAAAGGTTATAATTACCTTTAAATATAACAAAATATCATATTATATGACATTAGGAATTTAATTCCAAGAATTTACAAATTTTTACAAATTTAATATTAAAATATTAATAAAACCCTAAAGTGGGGCCCGTTTGGGTCAACATTGACCAAGTTGGTCAATGTTGACCATTGACCACGAATTGGACCTCTTAAAATCGGTGAAGAGAGTCTCTAAACAGACCAAGAGACAAGTCCCATGTGACAATTTGTAACACCCCAACTACGCACATAACTATACTTGGAATCGCAGCGGAAAATAAACAACTAAACGGTAACTAAACGATTGGTGCTACAATGCCGTCAACCACCCACGTGGCTAACAAGGCTGAATAAATACAAATGTACCGGTCTGATGATCAGACTCCCGAGCATAGAACTAACAACCATATATATACATCAACATAATACCGAGTGTTTACAAAATCCTTCACTGTATACCATCACTGTAATCCACCGTAACAAGTATATAATACGCCACGGGAGCACAGGCGCATCCCGGCAAACATCCAAAGTACTCCAAAAGTAAACTACTCTAGGACCTAGAGCCACTCTGCCTCTTCGATCCTCATCCTGCAATAAAAATATGGAGCCCCCGAGGGGTCAGCACCTTTGCTGGTATGGCTAACGCGCAGCCCATCGGCTACCGGGATACGCGCAACCAATTGTCATGATGACATGGTATTTATTTAAAACACACAACACATACTATATATAACGTAACACAGGTATTGTACACATCATAACACATCACAAACATACAGTTCCTTTTAGGAAGAGAACCAACACAGTTAGTCCCCATTGAGAGCCTAGAGAATGTTGCCACGCTCATACTTAGCTCGTTACATAAACGTTACCGTCCGGTTAGATTGAACGGTTACTTAACACAAGTGCCTCGGATATAGTGATCCAAGCACACGAAACAAAACACATAGTATGCCCCTGTGGCCCGACGTGAGTCAGTAAAATAGCCTTGGTTAAGCTAAAGGGAAGGTTAGAAACCAAATTGGAAACTTAACCATAACATACAGAGAGAATCGAACCGGTTATGACAACGACTCCCATACTCACACGCGTGGCCGGAACAGACCGGACTCCACACTTCCCCGTTAGCCCTTGTTAGTAGTTCATCATTGAACACCACACACAATTCACAATCACAGGTCAAGTCTTGTTAGACCCACACAAGGGAAGAGAGATTCACACTTAACAACATAATAATATTTAACAACTGTAAACTCTTTACATGGTTTAATCTTACAAAGTCATAAACACACAGAAAAACAAACAACACACAAGCCGGTGTAAACCGGTAGGCAACAGACTGCAAGAAACCATACCTCGGTCCTTGCCTCGACTGGTTTCCACCTTGGAAGAATCCTAAACACATTAGTAACGTCGGTTAATTAACGCACTAGTCCATTGTTAACATTATCTACTCATCGCTACTAGTTTACTTTTACTTTACACTTGTTACAACTTTTCATCCTTTTTAATTGCCTTTAAAACCCACCTAACATGTATTATATAACCTTATTATATCATTACTAACCAACTACTATTTTTAGATAACAATTCCCATCTTAAAACAACAATTTTTGGTCCATATAGTGCCCTGTCCGAACTTGTGTCCGAGCTTCCAAGTTCGGACACCAGCCGTGATTTTAGACAGAAAACAGACACATGTCCGAACTTGTGTCCGGACTTCGGAAGTTCGGACATGAGTCGAGGAAAATCCTAACCAGAAATCCATACGTCCGAACATGTGTCCGGACTTCCCAAGTTTGGACACTGTTCGAGGATAATTCCCTAAGAAATAACAGGTGCGTCCGAACTTCCAAGTTCGGACGGTAGTTCGGACACTACCTAAATCCAGAAAACTGTAAGCGTAACAGGGCATGTCCGAGCTTCCAAGTTCGGACGGAAGTTCAGACATGCCATTATACTCAATTTCTAAACCTTTAAACACTTAACCAATTTCCTCCAAAGCCTCCAACACTTATAGTATCTACTCCCTAGGTTCCCAAGTGATGCTTCATGCCTATACTAACCATTATATCAAGATATTCCTTCCACACAACATCATTACTCAAACATCATTTTCTTACAAACTAAAACTCCTTAAGTCATTCTTGAAATCCCTTTTTCCTAAGCTTACACTTCCTCCTTATTTTACCAAAGTTAGCCTAAGCCTTCATCTAAGTCCAAAATGACTTTGGTACATACTAAAACCTCAAGATCATGCCTAAGTCCTTATTACACTCTAGAACACTTCCTAGTTCATCAAAATTCCTTTACAACATCTTGAACTCCTTATGCATTTTCTAAATTTCGACATAGTTTCTCCTAGCATTTGTTACCCCTTAGCACATTATTTTCATCATTAATCATCCTAGAACACTAAGAACACCAAGAACACTTTCTTACACAACTTCACCAAATTCACACTACATCACAATATAGTGCATAACTTAAATTGCATGGCACTTAGGCCCTTAAAATGCATGGCTCTTAGGCCCTTAAAGTGCTTAAATCATAAACTGAATTTCCACAATATATATGCCTTTAACCTGCGATTACATACAACAAGACATATGTTATTTTACTAGTCTCTTTGAGAACATTTACTAGGTCATTTACCATGTGCTCTTTAGGTAGTTTTAATAAGCAATTATAGCTCATTTCTCCTAAGGCATTAGACAACATTAAGTTAGTAGATTTACCTCTTTTTCCCAACACACTTCCTTCTTGTTTCCTCACAAAACCGTATGGTATTTTGATTCTTTGACAAGTTCTAAACAATATACAAACATTATAATGAGTATTCAAGCTATAAGCTTCACCTCATTGTAAACCCTAATTTGACATTGTTTCAAAAACATTAATGTAGTTGTTTTACCTTGATCTTTGAAGAGAGTTTGAATATATAACAAGAGAGGACTCCACCTAGTCCATGAAGAGTTGAAATGAAGCTAGAACAAAGTCACACAAAGAGCTATATCAATGTGTATTTTCGGTTAAGGTAAGAACATGGAGGAAACATGATTTTTCTTGAGATTCCTTACCTAGAAGCAAAGGAGATCAACAATATGTCAAAATACAAGCTCAAGCTCCTTCAATGGTGGAACCCTTGGCACCGAAATGGAGCCCTTGGAGTTTTGAGAAGATAGGAATGAAGAGCTTGATGAGAGGAAGAGATTGGTGGTCTTTGTTTTTGATTTGGACAAGTGAGCTAGATTTAGCAAGTGGTCAAAGTTGGAACTTCCATGGTGGTAGTATTACCGAGAAGAAAGGAAGAAGGAAGAAGAGAGGTGGGAAAACCGTGTGAATGAAGGAAAGAAATGAGAGTGAAGATAGGATTTGCTTTAAGGAGATATTTATGCTTATAAAGTAAAAAGGTAAGTTAATTAGTTTTCTTACTTACTTATTATTATCAACTAAGGAGTGGTGAGTCACACACTTATAAAAACCGGCCCCCTTTATTAGTGTGAGGGTGTTTTAGTCTTTGTTTGTCAATTTAATTACTTAATACAACATATGTTACAAACTAGCTTATAAAAAGTACTATTCACCTAAACAAGGCACTTAGAAGTGAAATTTTTGATTTCCCACTAATATAGCCACCCAAATGTGATACTATATAGTACACATATATTTAAGAGTAATGATGGACATTTAGCCATTCAAAACTCATTTACAAGACAATTTTTCAAAAACGTGCTTTAAGACTTCTTAAAGCACATTTTGTGTTTTAACTTGTTTTCAAGCTTGGTTTTCTTTGGTAATTGGTTTAATAAGTTCATTAGTATATAAATGAGGTCTTGGTAAGCTCATTAGGTCTTACTCAAGTTTATCCCAAGCTTAGAGCACATTTTAGCTCTTATTGACTTTAAAGCACATTTGTGTTTCCTTTTGTTTAAATTTGTTTACTAAGGTTTCTAAGACTCTTTTTAGTCTTATTACACTCTATTTAGGTGTTTAAACAACATAACTAGGTTTGGGGTATTTCACAATTAAATATACTACCTTACTTTTACATAAAATAAGGAAAAAGTAAACTTTAACTTATTTAAACACAAAAGTAGCTTACCACTTGCTTACCCATGTGAAGCCAGCCGATTTGGAGCCCCTCTTCCTCCTCATTATACGGTTGATTCCAAGGCTCCAAGCAAGATAAGACAAAACATGATGACTCATTTCATTAGTTAATTGCTAAAAGTAACATTATTACTCCATTATTCAATCAAATTGGAATCAATAATTCCCCACCGTTGTCAATGTAGGCCAGCTGCCTCCTTGCTTTGTCTACAACGATTTTTCAACTTCAATCAAGTCTTGGTGAGTTATCAAGTCACTAAAATCATAAAAAATGCAAAAAATGTGTTTTAAGCAAATTAGGTCATTCTTTCTCATTAGTCTCATTCCAACCGTGGGACTCCTTGCCAAACCCTATCTTTGTCTTCCTCTCAACCGTAGGTAAGCACTCCAAGCACCACTGATGAGAGCTCAAGCTCTAGGTAAGCTCCTAAGGCATAAAAATGCCCATTTTCTTCATCTTTCTTTCCTTTTTCCATTGATCTACACTCCAACCTTTTCTATACATCTATGTAGAGTGTTTTGGAGGTTAAAGGAAGGATAAATTTCGGCCATAACAAGATCTAAGGAGTAAAGTTCAAGTCTTGACCATTTAAGGTAAAAATGTGCTCTAAGCACATATCTCTTCTTCCTTGTGAATTTCGGTTGTAAACCTTGGTTCCCTAGCCTTATTTTCTTATCCTTTTCATGTGGATTGAGTTGGTATTCCAAGATCAACAAGTAGTAGCTAGATCCAAGCCAAAAACACCATTTTTGGCATCTTAAACAAGGTAAATCTAAGCCATCTTCCAAGCTAGTTACCCACGGTTTTGTGCCTTGTTTTTAAGAGAGTTTTGATACTCTTTCTTTACTGGAAAAATAGGGCCGAGGTAGATCTACAACAAGCTTGAAGATCTAAGGTAAAAATTCATGATTTTCATGACTTAAATTACTTCTCATGGTTAGCTCATGTGTGGAGTTTAATCATGTCTTGTTTTCTACATGAAGACAAGTAAATCAAGCTGTGGAGAATTTCTCCTTAAGGTGGCCGAATTCAAACAAGGCTTTACCTAAGCTAAATCAAGGTATAAATCACTTAAATCTACACTTGGTATATTAATATGTGTTTATACATATTTATACATATATGCCGTGAGTGAAGAGTATATTAAGGTCTTATTTTGACCTTAGGTGATTAAGGAATGGTTTAATAAATTTTATAACTAATTAAACAAGCATAATTGTCAAATTTAAGACATTATGTGGAAGTTTGGTAATTAAATGAAAAATTTATGGTGAGGCCGAGATTTATAATTATTTTTGGGACATTAATGTGTAATTTATTTTGCAAGCCAATGTTTGTAATAAGGCCATGTACTTTAGGCCATTTTATTTATGCATTTACAAGCTTTTATTTAAAGTTTAGGTGATATATAATGATTACCGAAATGAAAAGGGGTTAAAGTGTAATTAAAATAAATTTAGGGGCTCTAAAATAATAAGGCCGAAAATTAGAGTTAAAAAGGATTTAAAATAAAGTTTATAAGATTATATAAAGTTTTGGGGATAAATGGTGATTTCTAGAAAGTTTGGGTGCAACCCGTAATTATAAGAAATTAAGGGTCAAGGAAATATTAAGGAGGTCAACCTTGACCATATGGTAGGTCTTGACCAAATTAGATAAGTTAAATAACTTATTTAAGGTCTCATAATAAAGGTAAGTATCTTATGGTAATATTTTTATAACATATATGGTAAATATGTTATTACCGAAAAATTAAGGGTGTACAATGGTATTATAAACACCCATGGGCTATTAGGAATTTTTAGGAATTTATTGAGTTGATTTTGGAATTAAAATGAACTATATATGTATAATATATAGTTATTATGTCATTATGACACTTTGGAGAAATATAGATGGTGGAATGGTAAATACCGTAAGTATATGGGTTAATAAGGATATTTATAACCCTTTGGTGAAATTTGGAGATTTTTAGAATTATGTAAGAGTATTTGATAAGACATGTGTATAAAATATAGTTTTAATGTTATGGTAAAACTATATGTTATAAATAGGGCCAAATGGCAATTATAAAACAGCACAAGGGCTGTTCGGGATTTACAAAAAATAACCATAGGTTATACTCTTTTATAAGTTAGAAATGTTATCACTAGTAGAAAAAACATTTTAAATGACGACACTTAAACCACGGTTAAATGAAAAACCGTGGTTTAAAGTTTATAAACCACGGTTTCTAGGGAAACCGTCATTTATAGTACACGCCGGAGAGAATAAACCACGGTTTTTGGAGAACCGTGGTATATAGTTTATTTATAAACCACGGTTTGTAGGGCAACCGTCATTTATAGTACATGCCGGAGAGAATAAACCACGGTTTTTGGAGAACCGTGGTATATAACCGTCACGCCGGAGAGAATAAACCACGGTTTTTGGAGAACCGTGGTATATAACCGTCACGCCGGAGAGAATAAACCACGGTTCTTTAAGAACCGTGGTATATAACCGTCACACCGGAGAGAATAAACCACGGTTTTTTGAGAACCGTGGTATATAGTCTGAGCGGGAATTTTAATTTTTGGCCCAAATTAACGCGGCTCTTCTCTTTGGAATGTACTATAAATGACGGTTGCCCTATAAACCGTGGTTTATAAGTAAACAAAGAGAGCCGCATTAATTTGGGCCGAAAATTAAAATTCCCGCTCAGACTATATACCACAGTTTTTATAGAACTGTGGTATATAACCGTCACGCCGGAGAGAATAAACCACGGTTTTTAAAGAACCGTGGTATATAACCGTCACTCTCGAGAGAATAAACCACGGTTTTTGGAGAACCGTGGTATATAGTCTGAGCGGGAATTTTAATTTTCGGCCCAAATTAACGCGGCTCTCTTGCTCTCTTATATATTTCTCTTACTGTAATTGCAACCCACACTGGCGAACAAGGATTGAACGCGCCTCTTCCTCATTCTCTTCACCTCCCGGTAATTTTTACAACCCACGCCGGCGAACATGGAACATGCTCTACGCCATCTCTTCAACCTCCCGGTAATTTCGCAAACCATACTAGTGAATAAGGAACATGCTCTATGCCATATCAACCGCACTGTAAATTTGCTACCCATACTGGCGAACAAGAAACATGCTCCTACCTCTCTCATTATCTTGTTTTCATGGTAATTTTTGCAACCCACACTGGCGAACAAGGAACGTGCTCTGCGTTTCATCCTCATGTTCACTCATTGTAATTTTTGCAACCCCAGCCGGCGAACAGCGAACATGCTCTACGCCGCATCCATTTTCTTCAACCTCACAGTAATTTTGGAACCCACCGGCGAACAAGGAGCATACTGCGCCTCCATTCTTCACTCTCGATTTCGCAACCTTAATTCGCAAACAAGGAACATACATAATCTGGCATCTTCATTGTTTATATGCGCTCTGTTGAGATTTCCAGATTGAAGGCGAAGATTTGAAAAATTCATGGACTATAAACCACGGTTTCATGTATAACCGTGGTTTATTCGTTGTTTTTTTCACCTTATATACCACGGTTTTTAGAATAACCGTGGTTTATTCTCTCCGGCGTGACGGTTATATACCACGGTTCCCCAAAAACCGTGGTTTATTCTCTCCGGCATGTACTATAAATGACGGTTGCCCTACAAACCGTGGTTTATAACCGTGTTTTTTTTTACATTATATACCACGGTTTTTAGAATAACCGTCATATATTACTCACTATAAATGACGGTTTATAGAACCGTGGTTTTTATCTTCATTTAAAACCACGGTTTTGAACCGTGGTATATAATATTTTGGCATTTACGACGGCCGCAAATACCACAGTTTTTAACCGTGGTATATAAGCAAAATAACCGTGGTATATAATGTTTTTTCTACTAGTGTATATTAAATGGTATATATAACATGGTAAAAAGAAAGGGGTGATTTTGTATATTAAGGAAACTATGGTTTATGGAAAAGAATAAGATTTTCTTATGGTGCCTAAGAGGCAATATAAAATAGTTTTTGTATAAAGACTATAGGTTATAAGTTAAAGGAAATAAAAATATCATATCAAATGATATTAGTATAAGGTATAACATTACATAATGTTTTGTGGTCAAAATAGAATTTAAATAAATTCAAGGGCTGTACCGAATTAATAAGAGTTGGAAAATGAATGTTAGACTAAGGTCTATAATGTTATAAAATGTTATAACAATTATATGGTTTAGGTGGGATTAAGATAAGTAAGGATATTCACATAAAATAATGTGACGAACTATAAGTAAATGAGATTTATAAACTAAGGTGTTTTGGAATAAACCTTAGGAGTTGTAATTATACAACATAAAATGTTACTCATGTTAGGATAATAATCTTAATATAAGTTGTATAATATAATACAACTAATGGGAATAATCATCTAACAAAAGATGATAAAAAGTAACATAAAATATAAGAGTTTATTAAACTCATGGGAATTACCTACGAGGTAAATATATACATACACAAGAATAATGTATATAAGGATGGATATATATTATGGTTGGAAACCATATAATATAATGGTGGTGATTATTTAAAAAAAATAGTTACAAACTATATGTTATGAGTTTTTGAATGCAAATATTATTTGCTAAAGATAGTGGGAAAATAATACGATATAATATAATAATGCATGCTTACATGCAACTATAGGTTGCGTACCTAAATTAAAGGAGGGATAAGATTAAAGAAATATAATGAGTTAAAATTTAACAGTCGAAATGTTTTGATGTACGAGTTAAGTAACAAAGCCGACCGGTTTAGAGAAAACCCATAACAAACAACTGTAGAAAACAGGGGTGAACTGTCGGGGTTACTTATTATTCGGAAATACCGGATGTAGTTAGTCATGGAGACTGACTTAAATTCATAGAGGATCCCGTATTTACGGATACCCATACATGACATAGCGTAGTCAGCGAATAATTTGGACTTTAGACACACCTTATCATGCACAAGAGGGGAGACCGGACCCCATACAGTGCTTCCCCAAGTTTCCCAAAAGTGAGTATGTTGTGATAATCCCCGGCCATGCCTCGTGTGACTGTATCACTTCAGATATCCTGACCTTTTGAACTTAAGCACTCTGGACTTTCTTGATGACATGCCCCACAAGGCATAACAGAGATAAATCCCGAGAGATGAACAGTGATGGGACGACGGTTCCCCCGGTGGTATGGAAGCATTGATTGACCTGGAAGGTGATTATCCCAATCATTCACACTCAGCTCCACAAAAAATCAGTCACGATTTTTATTTTGCACTTACATCTATGTGTGATCACGTTTCAAAAATTAGCAAAAATCAAAAAAATAAACCAGTCCGAACACTCTAATGAAATATCTTCAAAGTCGTCCATTTCAAATGATTTCAAAAAACAATGATTTTCAAAATTGTTATTTCCAAAACAGTTTTCATAACCAGTTTCAATCAAAGTCTTCTAGAAAACGAACATTATCAAGCAGTTTGCAAAGAACAGATTTCAAAAATCTACTGTTTACAAATGTTTTTCAAACAATGTTTCCCACAAATGTTTTTTTTTCTTTTTTCAAAAGTTTCTAAAACAGATTTCAAAACCCATTTTTTGCAAACGAGTTTCAAATAGCATTTCTCACAAATGTTGTTTCGAAATAGCATTTCTCACAAACGTATTTCAAAATAAATGATTTAGTCCCCATGTTGCGATCCGTTATTTTTGAAGTTCAACCCACCTTCAAGAGGAGCGATCATTACCGTGGAGCGTACTAGTCATTTTGTGTTTTCACAAAAGTGGTGGATTTTCACATAAAATTTAGTGCTTGATCATTCACTTTTCCTTTCTCAAAATATCCCTCATTCCTCTCGTTGGAGCAAGTGAAGCAGTATGAAGATCGACTACGCGGATCGAGCTGAAGGCTAGAAGCGCACCAACCCGTGGAGCTAGCCACTTGACATGTAGACTGTCACCAACCGTTTAAATACAAAATCAGAGGTGTACCAACCCGGGTCAAGCGGCATGAAGATTAGGAACACCTGTTCGAGTTCAAACTATTGAAAATCAGAAGAACACCAACCCGTTCTGTTTGATCATAATACTGCCCCGTTGCAGGAGCCTGAAAATGAATGAGCAGCCGATCAAGAGTCCAAAGACGAAGAGTAGCCGGTCAAGAGCCAGTCAGGAGCCCGAGCGTAAGCAGTCAGTCAGAAGCTTGAAGACGAAGCAGAAGAATTCGGGAGAAGTTTTTGAGCTCAAACTCCCCCATTTAATGACTTTTAGAATTGATGTATAGGTTTCCCCCTAGCATTCTTTTCTCTCTTGTCAATTTCTGAATAGACTTTGTGTATAGGTTATACATTTCCTTTGAATTCATTTAGATCATTGTGTATAGGGTTTCCCCACTCCCAATTTTATTTGTGAATGACCAAGCATCAAAATTCCTACTGCGAAAATCCACCACTTCGGAAACACGTTTTTTCGAAACCGTTTTTCTAAAATGTAGCTTCTTTTGGAAACGAGCTAATAAAACAACCAACAAACATAAGCATGCAACACATTCATGGAAGAAAGGAAAAGAGTTGCATGCATTCTCATTCAGTTCAAATTCATTAATCACGCATGAATCACGCTCATCTCAGGAAAATGCATAATCACATGTTACATTTCCAACACACCTCACACGAGCATTCATCCCATTTTTCAAGCATGCTAACATTGGTCAGATTATTCTTTCTACAGTGATGGTCGTGTTTGCAAATGAATAACTGCCTTTGCCTATAAGTGGCGACATGATCTTTGAAGTGATAGCAAGAAATACCGGGCATTCAAGCTTTTTTCCCATTCAGCATACCATGTACATAGAGACCAACAACCACAAAAAAGCATACACAAAAAAATCCTAAAAAAAAAACCGTACATCCGAAAATCTAAAAAAAATTGTACATCCGACAATCTAAAAAAAATCATACATCCAAAAATCCAAAAAAATCATACCTTCAAAAAATCCCAGAAAATGCAGCCCATGTCATATCAGTGGGTCACCATGCGGGAGTTGTCACTCCCTAAAATTCTTAAGATTCAGGAGTCAATCACCAACCTAACCTCACTCGAGAATTACTTCTTCGACAACAATCACCACAACTCGACCACCTTCAGAGCCAACAATGACAGGATGAGCTTCATGAACCGCAAGCTGAATTCGGCTCAAGCGAGACTAGTCATAACCTTACCACTCATGCATTGCATCCAAAAACAAAACAAACACAAAAAAAAACATTCAGTCAACCATCTCAATTCATCATTTTCAACATTTCATGCATTCTATACATGGTAATTCCATATTACCACAATACATCGCATGGTAGATAATTGCATTTGCATACTCCCATATCGAAATGACATCTTCGGGAAAATCACGAGAGATTGATTGAACAGAGTGCATGAACCACTTAACTCTCGACCCATCAATGAGTACAAGGGTCCAATCAAAATCAGCACCACAAACCAAGTGAGTAGTGTGCGAAGAGCGGTATTTTCCTTTGAATTTCAAATGAATGTTTTGGACAATCCAATGAGTGATGAGGAAAGATAGAGCGAGTCCACAGAGGTAAAACCATGAGTGACATGTGCTTTCCTTCAGCACATGGAGAGGTACAATTCATAGCGAGATCAATGTCGATAAACAGGATACGAACTGTGATTCATGCAAAGATCCGAGAATAGTAAGAACATAATCATTGACTAATGAGGATGACGAGGCACTTAGGAATAAAATTCCATATAAAACCAAAAAGCTTTGACTGCCCTTTACATAACCCCTTAGTGAGCCCCGCTGAACCTTTCATGAAAAACTCTTTCTTCAGAAACTCCACAACATGCCAACCCACGTACATACACTTACTTGCCCTTGCAATAGAGGATCTCAAAGGAGCCGGAGCCATGGTCCCTCCCCACCATCTTCCACAAAAACAATGAAGTGTTCGTAGAAATTAGTGAGTCAATGCAACTCCAAGGCCAAACACCAAAAGGAAAGCCGAAAATGTTCAAGAAGATCGATAAGTCAATGCAACTTTGAAGCTAAAAGCCAAAATGCAAAGCAAAAATGCTTGAGAAAGTTGATGAGCCAAATGCAATTTCAAAAACACAAAAATGAGAAGAAAGTTCAAATCGTATGTTAGAAGAGGCAAGAAGGAGAAATCCAAACCAAAAGGACCAATGATGTCCCGAAGAAACCGATAAGGGGTTATCAAAACCCGTCTAATCATTCCACCCATGGCAAAGGCGAAACATGTCCTCTATTGCACAAAAGCTCCACAATTCCTAAACAAATCCTCCAGTCCCATGTGACATACATCATACCCCTCAACCCCGTTATAACCCAATAAAAGACCTCTGACTCGTTAGTTGGTGAGCGTTAACTGAAAGTATCGGATCTGAAACATGAATCATAAGCTTCGTGCTTGTTATCACATGTCCCACCTCACAATACAGGGACTATGAGCGAATGAGCGCAACCTTACATTACAAGGTTTTTTGAGTGCGAGTGACACTTTGATCGAAGCACAAAATCATAAACAACTAACCCCATTGCAGGTGAGGAATTTGTGAGGATCGGAAAGTCCAGAACCTCGAAAAGAAATTCTTAGGAAAATACTGCTCTAAGCATTGAGAGTATCATCACGAAATTCGCACACACGGCCATACTCACGAGAGATTGACCTGCATCCCTCCATGAGAGGAAAGTGATCCACGCATTCGAATTCAACAATCACTCAAGATCGAATCAAAGATGTCTTATATTCATAAACCTCATAGAGATAGAGTCGTACCTTCTCTCCAAAAAACTGCATATGCATTTAGCATCTCTTCTAACATTTAGTATTTGCATGCATCATTCCCATTTCATTTTCAATACCCGAATGGTAAGAACTGTGCCTAGTCTCGTCGAAAGTCGACTTCAGTTGTTGCTGCTGAAACATGACCTCGAATCAAAAGATGTCAACTAGAGCCATCCTGGGCCATCATCGAGCTACATCTAGCCTTTTCGGAGTTATCCCGGGCTATTGCCAAGCTACATCGAACCATTCTAAAGTCATCAGGATCCAAGCGGAGACCACCCCGAAGCCATCGAGTGTCATGCTCAAGCCTCATTGACACCACTCTCAAAGCCAAATTGGAGAGCCATGCGGGAACCATCCTCAAACATTGAGACCATCTCCGAAGCTACACAAGAGCCATCCAACAGTTCGAGAACAATACGGGAGCCATCCTCAGACATTGGAACCATTCCTAGAGCTATTCAGAAGCCATCCAAAGATTCGGAGAGCCATACGGGAGCCACCTTTGAACCATACTGGAGCCGATTCATCACCAAATCCTCGCTTATAAAGTTAGTGAACTATGTATGGTCTGATCTCAATATGGAATTGAGTATGTAGGCAGCCCGTCCAGGGTGCGACCACATCAAAGGCGAAAACTTCCCTTTTCCCCTCTATGTCCTCGAAGTGAACCAACCAAAGCATCATCATGCTCAATCATCACAAGGTCATCCTGGAGCCATCCATGGAAATCCTAGAACCATGATGGGAACTCCCAACAAAGTCATGCAACTGTGTTTCATCATTCACTCGTGAAAAACCATTCACTCACTATAAAGTCCACAACAAATCCCGTCCAACAACAATAAATCCATCATCAGTGCCATCACACCACCCTGAAAAAAAAATCTCAAGGCAAATCAAAGCCCACAAACTGCCACAAAATCACCAACCATGTCAAACCCACCAACCACCCCGAGACCATTGGTCACACCGGAGCCATCAACGCATGCTGGAGCCATCTCAGATCCTTGAAGCCATGCCAGAGCCACCGGAGCCATCCCGAAGTTTTAATGTAACTCTAGAGCCATCTGCTCACACAAAAACCTACACCCACAAAAAGGGAGTTCGATTCAATTAATACATTTGTTAACCATCTCACATCGCATATCACTTGCATATACCCATAAAATTTGTTCACTAGCTAACACATCTTCACACCCGCTAGGCAGTTATTGCGCTACTAATGAAATACCTCTACTTAATTAAATATGGATTGAACATATAACCAATTAAATTAAGGCCTAAACATGCCTGAAAAATAAATTAAACACAACAAAGTTTAACAGAAAGCAAGAATTACACCCTTTGAGCGTTTAGGGTGATTAAATATCCAAACGAACTCCGTTTGACCTAAAATTTTAACCTGAGCATTATAACACATAAATGAACACATTAAAACCGCTTCCAAGGGAAACCAAGCTCAGAAACTCATTTTAACATAAAATATGCACTAAGCTTTCTTAAAGCACATCTTGGTGAAATTGTCTCTACAATGAGTTTTGTTTGATTTTAGGGTTTTAAATACCCATAAATAATTAAACATTATTTAAAAATATAATTAATTACATTAAGGCCTAAACAATTAAGCATATAAAACCTTATGGCGTAAGGTTTAAATTAAGGGGAATGTGTTATATTATTATGAGCATGTAACAACTTGTGAACAAACGAACAATTAAATTTAGTACGGGCATATACATGTCCGAAAACATGACAACATCGTATATAATAAATAATAACGTCGCATAGTTACGAATAACTAAATCGCGACAAAATAAAAGGGTCGTACATATACAATGTAACAAAATTAACTGGTCGCGTATCTAACTAATAACGCGATGTATTATATAGTCTCACATATATATAAATAAGCATGTATATAGCTTATACAAAAAAAATGGAGCAATCACACTCCCGCCGAGGTTCGAACCCTGTACCTCTCGTATACCTCCTGAACGCTTTAACCAGATGAGTTGTGCTCGAATTTGATAACTTATACCAACGAATCAAAACTAGTATTATGTCAATTAAGGTAATGTGAGTACGTCTCTTTACATAATATTAAGTAAGCTATCTATGTCTAATGTACCCACCTTATCCATTTGAACGCCTGCAAAGCCACCAAATGACACAAAAAAATATAAGTTTATGACATGTGTACATATGATATAAAGTAACATCTTACTACTACATAATATTAACTAATCTAGCTAATCTTTTCCACCGTAACCACCCATATCCGCCTGCTCCCTGTGTCACCCTGATCCATTAGCAGGCCATGATTTGTTAATTGTTATTCTATAAGTATGGGTTTATATACATGCCCATGCTCAAACGGTTTCTCACATAGAAAAAAAAATTGTCTTGACTCTCCTACCAACCCACACCTACTACAATTATCTCTCGGTTTCTTTTTCCCCCATGACCATACCTTTCCTTCTCCTTCCAACGTAATATCCCAGCTTCTTCCTAGCTGCTTCATAACCGAGAGCATACCCACTTTCCATGGCTGCTATCCCAAGTTGTAGGTAAGTTTCCATGGCAAAAACACAACCAATCTTCTCCTCTTTTCCTCCTCTCTTCAGAGGACTTATTCATCCCGATTTTTATACTACAAGATGGCCTGTGTTAGTGTGTGAAATGAGGAGGGTTCTCGGCTAAAAACCAGAGAAGGAAGGAGAAGTAACATACTAGCAAAAAAACAAGGAAGAAACCTGCATAAAACTAGCCTAAATCTCTACTGTATATTACCGATTTCCTTCCTGTTGTTCCCAGCTCTTTAAACTTTTCTCCTTGCTCCTTCCGCGTACGAGACCAGGAGAAAAACGTTCATGGTCCATGCAGTGGTAACGTCCATACAAGGAATTTCATTTCCATCTTCTCGGTAGGTTGTTCTTTTTTTCCCCCTTCTATACCTCTGGTTCTACGATAGCATACTTCCAGCTTCTTAGTTTAATCCTGGTTATCTTCTTGCAAAAAAAAACAGAGGAGAAACCTCTTAGTTCATGCAGTAGCAGAACTCATGCAACTCTCTTGCTGTACCAAGCTACGGTAAGGAAAATACCACTGCTTTCCTTCCTTGCTTTACCGATAATATTTCTAGCTAGTCTTGAGCTCTTTCTCTGTTTTCTTTCACGTTCAAAACCAGAGGAGAAGTGCCCAGACCTATGAAACAGAAGGATCCAAACAAGTCCAAGTAAACCTCCTTGTTGTACCAAGCATCGGTAAGAAAAAAAAACTAGTCATCTTCTTCTTCCTTCTACCGATAATATTACCAGCTCCATCTAAGCCATCCTCCTTCTGTTTCCTCCACGTACAGAACCAAAGGAATCCCCAGCTTATTCACTGCCTTCTTCACGTACAAAACAGAGGGAAAACACCCATGCCTCGCGCAGTAGCCATACCCATACAAGGAGCTCCATCCACATCCATTTCGGTAAGGAAAAACCATGCCATTTCCTTCTTGTATTACCGGTAAAACACTTCCAGTTCTCTTTGCTTAAATCACTGTGTTCTTCACGTAAAACCAGGACGTTCCCAGCACTTAGTGAAGGAACAAAATCCCAGCAAGGACTCCTTTTGATGGTGAGTTTCGGTAACAAAAAAATTACCACCATTCCTCACTAATATTTACCAGTTACATAGTATGTTTTACATGGTGCTTTAATACTTTTCCTTGCTTTGAAAGACCAGGCGTGAATAGCCTCTAAGGTCAGCCCATGTTAAGGTATATACCATGCCTTTTACTAAGCATAAAACTACCCTTAATGATCCTTATGTTACATGGCTGATATGTGCTCTTTTCCATGCACAAAATGCTGCCGCATGGTGCTGTTACCATGGGGAAATCCTACAACAACAAAAAAAAAAGAGAGGAAGCTTAAGGACATACCTAACAAAGTAAGGTAAATATATCATTAAATGCTATCATAAATAAGCTTAAGTGTTGGTTATGTTTGAAAACTAATTCAAGGATTTTGTAAAAATAGGCCGAGAGCCTAAAGAGGTGTTTGGTGTGCTTGGAGGCTGTGTGGAAGATTTTAGTTGACAAAAAGTCAATGTAAGAATACTTAACATCCTTAGTATATAGTTGTCATGTCATTATGCTAATTAAAAATGAAAGTCGTGGGATTTATGGGCATTATAAAATTTAATTATGTATTAAAATGTTTAATAACATTTTTAGTTGATAAGGTAAGGTTGGATGACATATTATGTCATGAGGATTAATTAAATGATTTTAGGGAACATTAAAGAAAAAAAACTATACATTAAGTCGTAAGCACTATAGTTTTTATGACATTTATGTTTAATTTTATCCAATGCTAAATAATGTAACAAGGCCAAGCATTTTATGCCATTTAATTTAATTGTTATATTAAGTTAAAAATGGATTTAAAATGAATTTAGAACAAAATGAATCTTACCGAAATAGTTTGGGGTGTATTTGTGACTTGAGTAAATTTTAGAGGCTGAAAAGAAATAAAACGGAAAAGTATATGTTAAAAGAGTTATCTTATGAATTTTATTAAGTTTTATAAAATATGGGGGTCAAGTTGTAATTTTTGAGAAAATATGGTCAAACCGTAAATACATGAACCTATGGTCACACTAGTGTATATGGGGTCAACATTGACCAAAATAAAAGCCTTGACCAAATTTTATAACATAAATAATTGATTTATGAACTTAAGGTAACAATAGAGATTAAATGTTAAGCTTATGAAATTTTTGGGGTGTAGAGTGTAAATACCGAAAATAATGGGTTGCTAGAGAAGAAGCACTACAACTAAGTAGTGGCTTAACCTCACCCGACAATAAGTCGGAGGAACAAGTGAATGATCACTACAAAACACAACAGTATGTATATAGATTGCTAGAGAGCTGGTTATAAATCTAAAACTCATTGAGTTCACGCACGGTAAAAGAAATACCACGCTTGATTGAATAAACCTCATTCCCACAATAAGAGGGATAAAAGGAGATGTGTAACACGTTAAGGATAACAAGAAGGGCGAATAGCCCAAGTTATCAGGGCCGCGCAGCAGAAGATAGTGGGCCTAGAATTCTAAGTGAAATACACCTAGTGAATAAAAGGTTAATCATCAATACCTTAAAGCCATTTAGGCTAGAACCGAATCCGGTTAAGAGTTAAATAAACTCCGATGAAAATTCTTGATGCAGGGACTTACCGGTAATACGGTTAAGACCCATTGATCAAGGAACATTGTATAATAGACCGCATGGAAGCTGAACCACTCCATGGCGGCTGAATGCCTTCGACCAATGTCCAATGATGACACATGGTAGATTACGTGGGCGTAATCCCTTTTAAGGGAGGTAGAGCGAAAACCGCGAAATGTACGTTTTACGTGATAGGTGCGTAAACTACAATGCGCATAGCGCAAAAGAAATTGTTTTGATGATTGATACTTATGTTACATAAACATTTGTATTCCCTCATCGTGTAGTTATGGTTATTTGGGAAATAAGAATAGGAATGGAGTAGAGAAACTCCAGGGGAATGGAAACCCCGATTGGTAATAGTATGAGGAATGAGTATGTATGGGAGACTTGAGGAGTATAAATCGGTATGGAACCGATGTATGTAATGAGTATAAATCGGTATGAAGCCGATGTATTTTATGAGTATAAATTGAGTATAGCGAATTAATGGGATATTATACCCATGAATTTCTTAAGTATAGTAGTTGGAGAAGATGTAGTAATAATTGATGAGATGATTAGTAAGTAAGTGAATTTTATAAATTGGAAAATGTATGTGTGTGATTATGACTAGTAAGATTAAAAAGATAGAAAACGAAATAATGTTTGACGATTTGTCTGTTTGTATTGAGGTGGGAAGTGGAACTTGATTTGCTAGCGATCAAGGGAAGCCGAACACAAATTGGAGTGGAAGGATAATTCAACACCAATGCTGATCACATTGGGGTTGAAGGACTCTAGAAGCTCCCCTTAAGTGGTCACAGAAATAACACTAGTAATAGGTATAATCATCATAAATGGAATTTGGGAGATGTATGCAAGTTTTCAAAATGAATTTCAAAACTAATTTGTACAAATGTTTTCTTCAAACTTGAGAATGAGGATCGGTTTTGAAACCGCTCCCACGGGCGCTAGTGGATCTTCCATGCCTAGGCACGGTATCCGGTCGAAACCATAGGAGGAGAAGCTAGTTTTGAGTCGGTGGGAGTGTTGATAGTTTTGAAACCCTACACCGTTCGTGCGGTGATAGTGAGTGTTTTGTATTTTTCCAAAGGCACTGGGGCAGCGTAGTCCCGAAGTAAGTATGCGTAAGTATGAGTAAGTAAGTATGAGTAAGTGCCTGAGGATCTCTATATGTGCAAATGAATTTGATCTGAACCAAAGGACCGTAGAGCCAGAAAGTGTAAGTGCTCAAGTCATGACGGCCGTGAACCAGAAAGAGTAAGTGTGTTCAAACGTGACCGGTACCTGAGGGATCGCTTGACATGGGAGAGGATGGTACCTCATTTATCTGCGGACGGACCCCATGGAGAGCTTGCAACGGATATTTTTGATTGCTATGCATGCAGTGACATGTTGTTTGGATGTGTAGTATGCATCATGTTAGACATTTGGAGTTTGACAAGTTATATGTAGAGGTCATAACCTTAGCATAGAGTATTTATACAAGTAACAATATTAGATTCACCAACTTTGAGGGCAAAGTTCTTTAAGGGGGGTAGATTGAAATACCCCGAACTTAAATATGGTGATTAAATTATTCTAATATGGTATTTAAGGGCTTATAGTGCCTAAGTAATTTTGGTAAGGAAAAATAAATCCAAAAGAAATAGAAAACACTTAAAAAGCGAGAAACGCTAAATGAGCGTTAAATAACCATAGGAGGTATGAGACCTCGGTTAGCATATTATGTGGATTCCCTAGGGCTGAATAAGATCGAAATAATATATGGGAACAACTCCAAGAAAACGGAACCAAATAATGTATTAAAACGCTAATAGAGCTTTAGCACGCGTTTTCGAGAAAACCCGAAAACATGATTTTAAGTGGTCAAACGAACCGGTAAAAATTATAAATCATTTAAATAAAAATAATTAAGCATTAACGGAAGCTTAATAACCAATAAAATTAAAGAAACGAGAAAATTCCGGAAAACGGGCCCCGTTTAGTGAATAGTGCTAAACCGGGTAAATAAACGAGTGTTTTCTGTAAAAGACAAAAAACGCTCCAGCTGGTACTGATATAGTGGGCCGGTTTAATTAGTAAGTAGCCCCACTCTCACACACACAAATAAGCTAAAAAGCAAAAAGTAAACAAAAAGAAAAGAAAAGGTACAAAAGTACCTTATTTCTCTCTCTCCTCTCTCCATTTCCCATTTCCCTCACGTACTGCTCCCTCTCCTCCCAGCCGATCTCCCCTTCTTCTTCCTCTGGCTGGCGATTTGGAAGCTCCCATGGAAGCCTCTCTTCATCTCATCTCCATGCTCAAGCCATTTTTAGCTCCAAATGAAAAACCGAACATATATTCCTCTTCCCCTCTTCAAGCTCCACATTTCTCTCTTTTCAAAATTCGAAAAGGATGAGTTTCATTTTCGTGGGTTTTGCACATTTGAAGAGAAAAGGGCACCACCTTGTAGCTTGGAGCCTCCTCTTTCTTCTAAGGTAAAGAGTTCCAAAGAAAAATTCATTTTCTTCACCTTTCTCTCTCTGACCGATTGTTGCTCTTGTAACACCATGATTTCTTCTTACTTTGGAGCATTATTTCAACCCTCCAATGGTGTAGTAATACTCTTCTTGATTCAAGGGTGAGAATCCCTCTCAAAAATCTCCAAAGGTAAAACCCTAACTTGTGCTCTAAGCCCTTTTATTGAATTGGAATTCTCTAAGGGTTTAGAAGAATAATTAAAATACATTTTTGTGTTCTTGGGTGTTGGGATGGAGTTTGACACTCCATTCCCATTCAACCCGATTGTGACCAAGAAGAGGAGATGAGAAGCTTGGAAACAAAGAATGGAGAAATAAGGTAATTAAGTTACCCTAATGCTATTTTGAATGCTTTAGGATTTGGGATGGGTGAAATTGAATAATAACCCAAAATAAGTAAAGAAATGTATTCGTATGAAGATTGGAGGAAGTTGTGAATAGTTTGTTTTAAGTTTAAGGCCTTAGAGCCAAGTAAATTGAGTATTATGTTGATATTGTTGTTTGAGGAAATTTTGTGGAATTATGTATGCTGATAGGACCCCTTTGGGGTGTGGCTAGATTAGGATGGATGTGGATGAAAATTTGGTGGTGTGAGATGAGTTTTGGACAATGCTAGAGAAGCAACGGAGTTATGGCAAAATTTTGGTAGAAATAATGAGTTCTAGGTGTTAATATGAGGAAGAGCAACTAGGGAATGAACTAGGTATTGGGAGGGATTTATTTGTATAATTTAATCACCCTTGAGTGGAAATAAGGGTAGGAAAAGGAAGAGGCAAAATCTGTAGCAAAGGGGAAATTGAAATGCTTTAGAAAAGCTAGAAAAGGAGCTAAGGCGCAAGGCATAGGAAATGAGAGTTGTACTTGGGTTTAGTTAATGCACTTGCCTAGGAAGGAATTGGTTTGGTCAATAATGATTTGGTAAGGTGGTAGGAGGTGTTAGACCACAAAGGGAAGTTAGGAAATGCACAAGAGTGCAAACGTGTAACAGGAAGATGGAATTTCGCAGAGAATTGAGCAAGAATTGAAGTAAGGAAGTAACTAAGGATTTGAAGTGGTTTAGTGCATGTTTGAGGTGTATAAACAAGTAGGAAATGTGTGGAAAGATTAGGAAATGATTAGGGGTGAATTAGGGGTTGAAAACTGGTGGAAAACTGTAAATTTTGACAGTTCCAGAGGTGGTCCGGGTTTGCAAATCGGTACGCAAACCCGGACCATAGCAAAAACATGGCAGAAGGTGACTTCAGAGGGTGGTCCGGGTTTGTAAACCCGGACATATACCCGGACCATAGCAAAAATGTAACAGAAAGTGAAATCCGTGGTTGGTCCGGGTTTGTACCCCGGACACAAACCCGGACCAGTGTAAAAAAATGCCAGAAAACTTTTAAGTGTTCTAATGATGGGGAAGTGAATGGTATTGGTTTTAGAAGTTTTTAAGGCCTTGTTTTTTATGTTTAAAGGCCCTAAGAAGTGTAAACAAGTTTGGGAAGTCATTAAGAAAGTCGTAGGTTTAAGAACATTAAGTTAAACCGAAACAACGGGACAACGGGGTAAGTACGGGAGTAGTAGTTATTGATGTACCGTATGAGCATAGCATCAATAACAATGTTTGAAACATTACCAGTGGAACAAATGTGAACCAAGGACCAAGGGAACACATGGTAAAGCTAACTCGGTGAAAGTTATGATTTCCTCCTGCCCCGTATGCTAACCGAGTTACGTTGATTTGTGTGTTGTATGCCGGCTAATCAAGACTAAAGCATGAAAACGGTTTATTGCCTTTCATTGTATGTCTTGTTGTATGTTGTAAGAGCTAACCCTTCTTGATTGTTTGTGTGGCTTCACTTAGTGCGAAGACCGACTCATAGATGAGTCTTGTGTTTAGCGACTCGTAGTAAGAGTCGTGTTGAGAACTAACGGGAACGTAGAAACGCACTAAACTAATGAACCAACAAACGTTAACGAAAACCAATGAACTCACTTGAATGTGAGAGAGTGCACGGGATTAGTAACCTCCCAATAACGGTAGGAGAACCGAAATGAATAATCCATAAACAATAAGTAGTGGAAGTATATAAACAAACTCTACTAGAGGAATTAATATTGGTGTAAGTCATGAACCATGAGAGTAGTAAAGAATGATGAGGGACCTCTAAACCCCTTAGAAAATTAGTCGACCCACTATGAGAGGACCCGACTGATGTAAGAAATGTCCCGAACATGAGAGTATTCGATACGTTGGGAAAACCCTTAAACCTAAGAATACTAGACGGTGGCAATTCCCTAAGCTAGTGGAGGTTATCGAGAGAGATACTTCTAGGATAATCCTTGAGATTGTAAGATGCTCCAGAGAGGAGTGTTGGAATTTAAGTAGTCCAGTAGAAATGGACTCTTGTATATTTGAGGAGCTAAGTGTATAGCCTTTGAATTTGTAGGCCGGTGGCGAGTCTTGTGTATGACTCCGCCCAGAGACCAAAAGTAATGAGTATTGTGTATTGTATGTTGAGTAATGTAATGAGTATTGAGTATTGTGTAAGTATGAGTAAGTAATGAGTATTGAGTAAGGAGTAAGTATGAGTATGTAGTGAGTACCGAGCAATGAGTAAGTATGAGTAAGGAGAATGTATGGGTACGGGTGCAAACAGGAAAATTGATCTACTAAAACTAAAAAATTAATCTAGAAAATAATAAATCAATAAGTCTGTCGGGTTGCAAAAATCCCGGTCACTACAGAATAGACAGTTAAGCAACCAAGTATCGAACCGTGGGACTTGAATAAATAAGCCTAAGTCCTATCCTAAATCCTAAGAAACTGGAAACTTAGGGGGGTTGTGAATTGTTTTTGGAACTGAATCAAATAAATGCAAAACAGAATTGAATTAAGCAATCGGTAAAAATGAATGATGAGTTTGATAATATGATGGAACTCTGGGCTCGGGTGTTCGGTTGTTCTTTCTGGTTGAATCTAGTAACTCTACAATTTAATTATGAGAAACGGAAAGGCCAATTCTTTCTATCTCTTTCAATGCTAAATCCTAGTTCATTGAAGAGCTCACCTATCAGAACGTGACAACTCTAATCTAGCAGTTGGCAAAACACATATAGGTGGAACAAGCACAAAGAATTGTTAGCGTTCGTAGGAAGATTATCTATCCGACTAATCCTTCCCCAAATTCCCAGGTTAATTCGAACTCCCTATTAATCACCTTGTCTGATCTTAATAGGTTCGCAAAACAACTCTATAACTCGCGAAATTAGTAGAGAAGAAAATTGATAATCATTAACCTGGAAACAATCCGTCACAATCTCATAATAAACTGCAGAATCTTTAACTACATTGAATCCATCTTGAACAAACCCTACCCCAGAGTTAAATCCCTACTAGCCAGACATTGCAATGGAACAGATAAATACAATCAACATAGAAATCATCTAAAGGAAGAAAAACCCTTCTGTTGAACGATTCCAGTATCGATGGCTGCAGGCGCAAGGTTGAAGATGATGGTCGCACTTCCTTCTGTCGATGCTCCTCCAGAACGATGTCGATATGATTGGTGAATGTGGATGAAGGTGAACTGATGCAATTGGCGTGGATGAATGGAGAGAACTTCGTTTATCAGCGTGAGAGAGTGTGTTGTAATGATCGATGATGAATGAATCCCTTTCTCCTCTGATTAGGTCAGTTAAATAGACTTTTCCTCTCTCTTTTCCCTTCAAAACGCCGAGTTTGTGCTGAATTTTTCGTCCTGTCCGAACATTGGTCCGGACTTCAATGTTCGGACACAGTGTTCTGAGCGCTTCAAGCCTGAAAGTTTCGACTTGTGTCCGAACTTAGATGTTCGGACACAAGTTCGGACATGCTCCGTACATCAGACCTCCGGCTTTTCTTAACTATGTCCGAACTTCGATGCTCGGACTGAAGTTCGGACATTCCATCAGGCGCAGCACACAAACCCTCGACTTGCGTCCGAACTTGGAAGTTCGGACACAAGTTCGGACATTCCTTCAAAATCCTCCAAATTCTTTATCTTGACTCCGATTCGACCCCGTTTGTTGCATTATCTCCCTTGTGAGTAAATCTAGTGTTTCCTTGGCTTTTCTCTGCATTTAACATAGAAAAAGAGTATCAAGCCTTAACAAACAGCAAACCAAAGGAAAACGTAAGATAAGTGTGGAATATTGTTGATGCGTGTACACAAATTAGGCATTAAAGACTACCAAAACCATCATATCATACTCACACTCATCAACCTCCTCACACTTAACCTTTGCTTGTCCTCAAGCAAAGCAAGAGTAAACTGTCTCAGAATGCCTCAGGGCCAAACCTCGGGATTGCACAAAATAAGGAGTTAAAGACACAATAATTACCCAAAAATCGATCTGCTCTTAACTGCGTGTCTCTCAAACAATAAAGCACACTTTTTAAAACAAAAGACTGTGAAGAAGTCAAATCAGGAAGTAAAAACGTGGAGTAACTCAGAACCTTCCAACCTTTTCTCTTCTCAAACCCTTGGATGACAAGGGGTGTGAAGTTCTGCCATATTCCGCAGAACCTTTCAACACCACGTACTCATGATTCAATTTAAGGAATTTCCAGAAACATAAGACTTTAAAGAACTTCCTCTTCTTTTTTTTCTTTGTGTACATAAAATTTTTCGCGAATAATTCATCCCCCAGACTTTTCTCTCCATCCTTGTAACGGTATTGGGTCTTTTATCCCAGATCAGACGACCTTAGGTAAATGGGTGATGAAGCACCCCAAGGACTTAATAACCGGATGGAAGAGGCCTATTTTTGGTTCAGAAAATAACTTAAATCAGAGGAGTACCTTGCCTTTATCCTTCATTCCAGACATTCTCATCATTCCCAAGGTTCCAAGCTAAACCAGTTCTAACTTCACAACTAACTTGTTCACAGATATTTAACAAAATTCAGTCATTCGAAAGAAATTATGAGAGCACACAGCTTTGAGCAAACCAACTCTTTAGGTCAGTACCGGACTCAACTCCACAACTAAAGATCCACCCAAGTATTTAACACTAAAGAGCACTCTAAGAGAGTTACCCCCACATAGCCCAAAACCAAACAAAAATTAGGGCGGGAATAAATGACTGACACATTCAAAAAGATCTCCCCCTTCCTCACACTTAAGGAGGAGCAATGTCCGCATTGTTCAGAATTTTAACACAATAAGGAGATCGGACTGAATGTGGCAGACTCACAAGGGTGAACGGATCAATATTCATGTTAAAAGCACAGGCCGAACATTAACCAAAAGAATAAGAAACTGAAAACTCCCCTGATTTCTTTTATGATGCTTTGAGGAAGAGGTTCTTCCTCACACTTAGTGTCCAGGTAGGGGAGAATGGTTCCTCACACTTGAGTCCAAGCTAGTGTCCGGCATGGAGGCAGCATAGTAAAACACACTTGCACACATTGAACAAACAAAACAGAAAGTGTGCTAGCAGCATCGATTAGTGACAACCAATATTCAGAGTTAAGATTCAAAAAAAAACGAAAATCAAAAAAAATTACAACCCAATCGAAATAAAAGTAATCAGTTCAACACAACTAAAAACAAATCCAGAAAGAAGTCCAAGAACGGCTTCTACACAAAAATAGCAAGCAGCAACATAATCACTGTGGAGGCGGATAGTACGCCTGCCACTGCTGGAACTGATCGAGCAGAGCCTGATAGTCTTCCTGAGAGCGACGGGCCTGCTGCTGCAGAGTCTCGATCTCCGCCTGATAGCGACGATCTGCCTCCTCGAAACGAGACTCCAGCTGAGCAAACTCATAGCGAGTGACGTACTCGCTCCCAGGGGCTGGCAGTGCTAGATACGCCTCCTCCTCGTCAGGTGAAGCAGCAGGAGCGGGCTCTGATGGTCCCTCACCCGCCTCTCTCTGGCGCTTCTGCGGTCGCGCTGCAGCCTTCTTCCTCCACTGGCCCTCGCGGAACTCAAACCACATCTTCTTTAGAGCACCCACATCAATAGGGGACCGCGCAGCATGCAGTCCCGCAGACGGAATGGTAACCAGCTGCCTCTTAAGGATGTGGCAGAGCATAACTGGGTAGCCTAACTTGTGGCGATCCCTGTGCTCCAGGATATGCTGCATGTGCTCGAAGATGACCCAAGGCAATATGTAACCTCAACAGCCCCAGCAAACGACGGATTCAGCACCGCCTGAAGAAGTAGAAAGTCTGTCTGGTTGAGGTCGGAGCTCTAACGTGGGACAATGTTCGCAGCCAGTAGTGCGAGCAGAACTCTCTCCTGCGGGCTCTGAAGCGCATCAGCAGGGGCGACCTGCTTTGATGGGTCATCCCCTCTGCGTCGTCGAGGCCCCTGAACCATAAGGGGGGTGTAGTGGTGGATAGCTGCATTCTTGAAATCAACAGGGTTGAGGCCCTGAGGGGGTTCGGGAGCAGGATAAGGAATCTCCATATATTGAGCAATCTCCATCGTGGAGACTGTTACTCTTTCTCCATCTACAAGGGACTTGATCTGACCATCCTGGTAGATCGCATTGGCATAGAACATGCGCACAATCCTCTCAGAGTACGGCCCTCCCATATTCAAGATCTTGCCCCAGCCAAATGGTTTAATATCCCCCTCCAACCCAACTGCTGCTCTTTCCGGCACCACACCTCGTTCAGCAATTATATCTACCTCTTTCGCAAACCACTCCCGGGCTTCATCATTTCTGAATTCCGGTTCCTGACCCCGACGTCTTGAGCTGGTGCTAGCTCCTGCAGCCCGCTTACCACAACCGGTAATTCTGCTCAACATCTGCTCATACAAAGGTAAGCAATGTCAATTCAAGGCAGGCAAGAAAATAGTGCTAAGTGTGCAAATAACTACCCAAATTCGACAGAGTGTCCCCTAACAACTCATTAATCTCCACAGCAGAAGTCAATCAATTTTTAATTTGCAATGATAATCCTCAACAATTAGTGATCACAGCAGACTTAACTGACAAAAATCCGAAAATTCCAATCGGGTGTAACAACACTTCAGTCAGACATAATCTCAATCATTCAAAATCCATAGATTCAAAATAACATCCCAACTCATTCAGATTTAGCCATCTTTGCTGTTCACCAGTTTAGCCATGCACAACCACACCTCCAATGTCTTCAGGAAATCACAATAATGCAAGTTTTAACAGTTCTATCCAGCAAGTTACATCATAGATAGCAGAAGATTAACTCCATGTACGCAATGAAACTCAAAAATCTCGGTAGTAACCAGCACAGTCCCGATTTTGCATACCTCAAATTCCAAATCTTGTCAAAAACACACTAAAAGAGTAGAAAAGTAGAGAAATTACCTTGTTTGAGTTGAATGAAAGCTTAGGAGAAGATAGAACAGCACAAATTTGCAATAATCGCACTTGAAATCCCAGATGCTACAGATTAGGGTCGAAGCTCGAAAATCGGACTTGTTTGGCGATTTTGATTAATTTTGTGTGCTAGGGTGGTAGAGAATCAAAAATCGAACAGATTGATAGTTGGAATGTGGAATTTGGTGGAGTTTTGAGTGAGTGGTGAGGGATTGAAGAAGAGGGAGATAAGGGGCTGCGGCGTCGCGAGGTTGAAGAAGAAGTTTTTAGGATTTTGGTTTTGCCCGCGCCCCTCCTTAAGTCAGAAATTTCGAGCTGTCCGAACTTCAATGTTCGGACAGAAGCTCGGACTCACATACCTGGGCTGCGCTTCGTGTTCGGTCCGAACTTCGATGTCCGGACCGAAGTTCGGACATCCCGTTTTGCATAGCTCTCCAACTCTCGAACAACGTCCGAACTTCAATGTCCGGACAGAAGTTCGGACATATAGCTTTGCTCAGCCCTCAGATCCTCGAATCAGGTCCGAACTTCGATGTTCGGACTGAAGTTCGGACATCACCAAATATGCACCTCTTTGTTTCTTTTGAACTCAACTTACTGCAACAACAACATTACTCTAAAACAAAACTATAAACAACATAAAAACACAGAAAAGAAGTACCGAAAACACTGGGTTGCCTCCCAGTCAGCTGCTCTTCTTTAATGTCTTTAGCTAGACAATTTCCGTTTGATTAATCAGAAGAGGTGTGATGAGCAGCTCTACAACAGCCCACAGTGAATTCCTTCAGCTTTCGCAATTCTTTTCGCATTCGCCAAGAGAATTTCTTTTTCACATTTGAACTCGTCTCTTGAGAATTCATCGTTGCTGTAGGATTGGATTCACTCTCCAAAAAGAATCGCCTGCAAAGGAAAAAGATTATGATCAGTACCAAGATAGCTTTTTAATCGAGCACCATTTACCTTAAAGGTTTCACCAGCCTTATTTTCCAGCTCGTACGCCCCGTAAGATGTAGCTCCCACAACTCTGAAGGGGCCAGCCCAGTGCGACTTAAGCTTCCCAGGGAAGAGGCGTAGCCTAGAGTTAAAGAGTAGCACTAGATCCCCCACTTTAAAGTCTCTCTTTTGTATCATCCGGTCGTGGATCTTTTTGGTGCGCTCTTTATAGATTCTTGAGCTTTCGTACGCCTGGTCCCTCAATTCCTCCAACTCAGAAAGCTGAAATCGCCTCTTCTCCCAACGCCATGTAAATCAAAATTAAGAGCCTTTAAAGCCCAATAGGCTCTGTGCTCTAGCTCAACTGGGAGATGACAAGCCTTCCCGTATACCAGCTTGAAGGGGGACATCCCAATGGGAGTCTTAAATGCAGTTCTATAGGCCCATAGAGCATCATCAAGCTTGACAGACCAATCCTTCCTGGAGGAATTGACTGTCTTCTGAAGAATCCATTTGAGCTCTCGGTTACTCACTTCTGCTTGCCCGTTAGTTTGGGGGTGATAAGGTAAAGCAACCTTATGAGTCACCCCGTACTTAGTCATCAGAGAATCAAACGCTTTGTTGCAGAAATGAGAACCTCCGTCACTGATGATAGCTCTTGGTACACCAAATCTGGTAAAGATGTTCTTCTTCAAGAATTTTACCACGGTTCTAGCATCAGCAGAAGGGCAGGGGATTGCTTCGACCCATTTGGAAACATAATCTACAGCAACAAGGATGTAGTGGTTTCCGTGAGAAGAAGGAAATGGGCCGGTGAAGTCAATACCCCAGACATCAAATAATTCCACTTCAAGGATTCCCTTCTGCGGCATCTCATGCCTTCTTGAAGTGTTCCCCATCCTCTGGCAGTTATCACAGTGAGCACAGAAGCGGTGGACATCTTTGTGTAGAGTGGGCCAGTAAAAACCGCACTCTAACACTTTAGCAGCTGTCCTAGTGGGACCGTGGTGACCACCCGCCTCTCGGGAATGGCAGAACTCTATTACACTGTTTACCTCTTCATCCGGGAGACATCTTCTGATCAATCCATCAGCACATACTCTGAAGAGATAGGGGTCCTCCCAAACGTAATGACGGGTCTCAGACAGAAACTTCTTCCTCTGGTTGTAGCTTAGATCATGGGGAACCAACCCAGAGGCAAGATAGTTAGCCAAGTCAGCGTACCATGGCTCTTTGACTTTCCCAATTACAAAGACCGTTTCGTCGGGAAAGAACTCATTTATGGGGACCCCGTCATCTGGAATCTCAAGCCTTGATAAATGGTCTGCAACCCCATTCTGCTTCCCTTGCTTATCAACCACTTCCAAGTCAAACTCTTGGAGAAGCAGGATCCATCTCAATAGTCTGGGCTTGGAATCATTCTTTTGAAACAAATACTTCAAGGCGGAGTGGTCGGTGTGGGCAATTACCTTACTCCCCAACAAATAAGGTCTGAATTTGTCAAGAGCGAACACCACAGCCAGTAGCTCCTTCTCAGTGGTGGTGTAGTTCTTTTGAGGCTCCGTCAGCGTCTTACTCGCATATGTGATAACCCTCAAAATTTTATCCTTCCTTTGACAGAGTGCAGCACCAACAGCGAAGTCGCTAGCATCAGTCATTACCTCAAAAGGAAGGGTCCAGTCAGGGGGAACCACAATGGGGGCAGAGATGAGTTTATTCTTGATGGTTTGAAAAGCCTTCAAACATTCTTCTGAGAAGTGAAACTTAACATCTTTCTGCAGGAGATCAGACAAGGGCTTCGCGATTTTTGAAAAGTCCTGGATGAACCTTCGATAGAACCCCGCGTGACCCAGGAAAGATCTGACTCCTCTCTGACTGAAGTGGGAGGAGGTAACCCCTCAATGACTTCCACTTTTGCCTTATCCACCTGAATGCCGTCTTTGGAGACCCTGTGCCCAAGCACTATACCCTCATGTACCATAAAATGGCACTTCTCCCAATTTAAAACCAGGTGGGTCTCCTCACATCTGCTTAGTATCTGATCCAGCTGATCCAGACACACATCAAAGTTCTGGCCATACACCGAGAAGTCGTCCATGAAGACTTCTATGCTCTTCTCAATAAATTCGTTGAAAATGGCCATCATGCACCGCTGGAAGGTGGCTGGTGCGTTGCAGAGACCAAATGGCATCCTCCTATAAGCAAACGTGCCATAAGGGCAGGTGAAGGTGGTCTTCTCCTGATCCTCTGGCGCGATGGGAATCTGGAAGTAACCGCTGTATCCATCAAGGAAACAGTAGTACTCCTGCCCAGCCAGTCGCTCCAACATCTGATCGATGAACGGCAGCGGGAAATGATCCTTTCTTGTGGCCTCGTTCAAACGTCTGTAGTCTATGCACATCCTCCAGCCAGTGGTCTGTCTTTGAGGCACCAGCTCTCCCTTGTCATTGGGCACCGCCACAATTCCTCCTTTCTTGGGTACGACTTGCACGGGAGAAACCCAGCGGCTGTCAGAGATGGGGTAGATGATGCCCGCATCCAAGAGCTTTAACACTTCAGCTTTCACTACTTCCTTCAGGTTGGGGTTCAATCTCCTTTGGGGTTGCCTCACTGGTTTGATACTATCTTCCATGTAGATTCGGTGAGTGCAGAACCCTGGACTGATCCCTTTAATATCTGCCACTGACCACCACCAATGCTCCCTTGTGTCTTCCTAATACTTCCAGAAGTCTGCTTTCCTGCGAAACAGACAAAGAAGAAGAAAATAACTGGCAGGGCGCCACCCTCTGCCAAGAAAGCATATTTAAGATTTGAAGGAAGAGTTTTTAATTCTAGAGTGGGGGGCTTCTCTACTGAAGGAATGAGCCTCTGAGTAGGCCTGTCCAGTGGCTCCACAGGAGGAGCATGAGGGCGAAAATAGGTTCGTCCCTGGTTAAGCTGCTGGACAACAGTAGCTACCTCAGTGCTCTCCTTGTCATCCTCAATCGAATGGCATAACACCTGTCTTAACAGATCAGAATTCTCAAACAGGAAGGAAGAGTCATCAGTACTTTCAGCGACAAATGCATCAAAATCATCAGTATAGTCGACATCAATAGAAAGTACAGCATGAGAAGAAGCATTTGTTCTCATCATCTTGGTGATATCAAAACTAAGCTCCTCATTATTAAATTTCAGGGTGATTTTTCCTTTGTCAACATCAATGACAGTTTTAGCAGTTCTCAGGAATGGTCTACCCAAAATTAATGGTACTTCCACATCCTCATCCATATCAAGAATAACAAAATCAGCAGGGAAGAAGAAGTTACCAACACCTACCACAACGTTCTCAACCATACCAAGAGGTTTGATTGAGGAACGATCAGCCAATTGTAAATTAAAGTTGATTGGGACAAGCTCACCAGCATGAAGCTTCCTAAACATGGAATATGGCATTAAATTGATGCTTGCTCCAAGGTCGCAGAGTCCGTACCCACAGTCCATGTCTCCTATGGTGCAAGGGATGATGGGCTGCCCTGGATCTCCACACTTTGGAGGGAGCTTCTGCTGGATGGCTGCAGAGCACGTCTCTGTCAGCTGAAATCTCCTTTTCTTTGAACCTTCGCTTGTTAGAAATCAAATCCTTCACAAAGCGAGCGTAGTTAGGCATCTGCTTGATAGCATCAATCAAGGGAATATTAATAGTAAGCTTCGAAAATACACTTAAAAATTTCCCAAATTGATCATCAAGTTCTTTTTCTTTTAATCTATTAGGGAAAGGAAGTTCCTTCGGAACCACCTTACCCTTGGAGTTTTTAGCAGTCAAAATATGAGAAGGGGAAGAAATAGGAGCCTGGGTCTCCTCAACAACTACCTCAGGAGGGGCTGGGGGCCCTGACGGTGCACCAGTGCTAGAAGAAGGGCGACCGGTCTCCTCGTCAGCTTGGTCCTCAGCCACTTGATTTCTATTTATTAACTGCTTCCCGCTTCTTAAGGTAACTGCTGCCACCTCTTCAGAATCTGAGCAGTCTTCGACTACCACGGTTTCCGAAACCGTCACTGCCTTCAACTGAGCTTTAGGATTGGGGTCTGTTTGGGAAGGCAGTGAGCCAGACGGTCTCTGCTGCTGGAGAGGAACTGAGTCAACTGACTCATAGTTCCTTGCATCTCCACCATAGCGTTCTCAAGCTTTTGCTGGCCAGCTGCCAGATTCTGATTTATCACTGTTTGTTGCTCTTGAGAGGCCATCAGTTTATCCATCATCTCCTTTAAATTAGCATTGTTCGAACTCAGTGACGATGGCTGAGCTGGAGATTGCTGTGGCCTAAACTGATTGTATGGGGGCCTAACAAAACCAGGTGGTCCTCCCTGACTTGCCCTCTGAGGCTGCATCTGCTGTGAGTTGAGGGCGTTATTTGGATTACCGTACCTCAGGTTTGGATGCTGGTTCTGCATCCAAGGCTGCCTGTTGTACTGACCAATTACATTTGCTTCCTCAGTCTGCCTCATCTCAGCAACCATCGGGCAGTCTTCGTAGTCATGGCTGTCTCCACACTGAGAACAGCATACCTCATTTGGACCAGTAGACACCTGCTTGACGGCTTGCACAGATGTCTGTCCCATAGTGAGCCGCTCGAGCATCTTCGCCATATTGCCCACTGTGGTACTCAGATGGGCCTGCTCAGCAGCAATCTGCTCCATCATAGGGTCTGGAGTTCGAGAGGAGGTCTGCCCAACTGTAAAGACCCTTCCTCCACTGTTGCTCCACTGGCGGAGCTCCTCGCAGTAGGACTCCATGGCTGACATAAATTCCTCTCCGCTTTTAGCCAACAAATTTCCACCCAATGCGGCTCTGACCTCGGCTCTGTGCTCATCTCTCAGCCCTTGAAAGAACCCCTGGGCCAAGGACGTCATATTCTGACCGTGATGCGGGCACTGGCGGAGCAGCTCCTTGAACCTATCCCAAGCTTCACATATTGTCTCGTTACCGGACTGTCTGAAAGCGGTCAGATCAGCGATCATCTGTCTGGTCCGGGAGATGGGAATATACTTCTCATAGAACCTCTCCGTCAGCAGCTCCCAGGTAGTGATGATACCTGGTGGTAGACGGTGGAACCACTTCGAGGCTTCCCCTGATAGACTGTGCTGAAATAAGCACAGCCGAGCATATTCCTCAAGCCCCTGGGACATCCCCAACGAATCCAGATGGACTAAAAACCGGTGGACATGGTCGAGTGCATCAGCCGGGTCTGCGCCTGAGAAGGTCCCTGCTGGATGATTCCTGACAGCGTTTGTCTGATGGCTTGGTTTCAACTTTTGCCATTCTGCTGTTAATTCAGCTGTGAGGTTCGGTAAAGTCACAGGTCCTCTTCTAGGAGCAGCTGGCGGCCGATTTATTCTTCCCAAAGTGGACTGCTCAGCGTTGGCATTGGGATTGGCTGGTCCGTTAGCAGCCATGGCGAAGGTGAGTGCTCTTCTCGCTCTTCGAGCTGTACGGTTGATCTCTAAGTCTAAGTTGAATCTTGGTGGACCTCGAGATCGAGTACCGTGCATTCACCAACACCTGCACAGTTAAACAAAACAAATCAAATAAAACAAAAACAATTGACAACCAAGGCAAAGGACTTGACAAAGTCAAGTCCCCGGCAACGGCGCCATTTTGCAAACAGGAAAATTGATCTACTAAAACTAAACAAATTAATCTAGAAAATAATAAATCAATAAGTCTGTCGGGTTGCAAAAATCCCGGTCACTACAGAATAGACAGTTAAGCAACCAAGTATCGAACCGTGGGACTTGAATAAATAAGCCTAAGTCCTATCCTAAATCCTAAGAAAACTGGAAACTTAGGGGGGTTGTGAATTGTTTTTGGAACTGAATCAAATAAATGCAAATCAGAATTGAATTAAGCAATCGGTAAAAATGAATGATGAGTTTGATAATATGAGTGGAACTCTGGGCTCGGGTTGTTCTTTTCTGGTTGAATCTAGTAACTCCTACAATTTAATTATGAGAAACGGAAAGGCCAATTCTTTCTATCTCTTTCAATGCTAAATCCTAGTTCATTGAAGAGCTCACCTATCAGAACGTGACAACTCTAATCTAGCAGTTGGCAAAACACATATAGGTGGAATAAGCACAAAGAATTGTTAGCGTTCGTAGGAAAGATTATCTATCCGACTAATCCTTCCCCAAATTCCCAGGTTAATTCGAACTCCCTATTAATCACCTTGTCTGATCTTAATAGGTTTCGCAAAACAACTCTATAACTCGCGAAATTAGTAGAGAAGAAAATTGATAATCATTAACCTGGAAACAATCCGTCACAATCTCATAATAAAACTGCAGAATCTTTAACTACATTGAATCCATCTTGAACAAACCCTACCCCAGAGTTAAATCCCTACTAGCCAGACATTGCAATGGAACAGATAAATACAATCAACATAGAAATCATCTAAAGGAAGAAAAACCCTTCTGTTGAACGATTATCCAGTATCGATGGCTGCAGGCGCAAGGTTGAAGATGATGGTCGCACTTCCTTCTGTCGATGCTCCTCCAGAACGATGTCGATATGATTGGTGAATGTGGATGAAGGTGAACTGATGCAATTGGCGTGGATGAATGGAGAGAACTTCGTTTATCAGCGTGAGAGAGTGTGTTGTAATGATCGATGATGAATGAATCCCTTTCTCCTCTGATTAGGTCAGTTAAATAGACTTTTCCTCTCTCTTTTCCCTTCAAAACGCCGAGTTTGTGCTGAATTTTTCGTCCTGTCCGAACATTGGTCCGGACTTCAATGTTCGGACACAGTGTTCTGAGCGCTTCAAGCCTGAAAGTTTCGACTTGTGTCCGAACTTAGATGTTCGGACACAAGTTCGGACATGCTCCGTACATCAGACCTCCGGCTTTTCTTAACTATGTCCGAACTTCGATGCTCGGACTGAAGTTCGGACATTCCATCAGGCGCAGCACACAAACCCTCGACTTGCGTCCGAACTTGGAAGTTCGGACACAAGTTCGGACATTCCTTCAAAATCCTCCAAATTCTTTATCTTGACTCCGATTCGACCCCCGTTTGTTGCATTATCTCCCTTGTGAGTAAATCTAGTGTTTCCTTGGCTTTTCTCTGCATTTAACATAGAAAAAGAGTATCAAGCCTTAACAAACAGCAAACCAAAGGAAAACGTAAGATAAGTGTGGAATATTGTTGATGCGTGTACACAAATTAGGCATTAAAGACTACCAAAACCATTCATATCTCACACTCATCAACGGGTATGTGAAAGCAAGTAGTAGTACTGAGTAAGAGTAAGTAAGGTAGCAGTGAGTACTGAGTAAGGTATGAGTGAGTAATGGGTAAGGTATTGAGCGTTGGTTTAGTAAACAACGAGTAAGTAAGATTAAGCCTGGTGTAAGCTTTGTGACCCGAAATAAGGGAAAGAGTGCATCGATAAACCAACGGATGAACGAATAACTAAACGAACAGTTGACTAACAAATGTCCTCCTTGGTAGGTAAAGAACCTTATGTATGTATGTAAGTATGGTTGATTGTATTGTTGTAGCATGAGTATGTATGTATGCATGTAAAATGAACTCCATGTATATCTGACCCAAGTAGTCGGCGTACCGCGGTTAGCACGCGGTATATGCGAATTTGATATTCAGCGTAAGCTGACCCCCTAGGGGGAACATTTTTAGCGTGCAGGTACCCGAAGCTGACCACCGTTCAAGAGAGTAGGACGGGGACGGCTACGTAAGCATGGGTAGTTGTATAATAGGGATTGTATTGTAATGTATTGTGAATTCGGAAGTCCAAAACTGTATCGGTGATTTAAGGATTGTAGTAGACTCGGTATAGTAATTATTGGAGTTGTAATTGAATTATGGTTGAGTATGCAATGGGAAGTATTGTATTGTGTAGAGTACTCGATATGTTCATATTCATCAGACCGATAGTATGTAGGATTGTAACTCTCCTTGTTAGTCACATGGGTGACTAACGGCATTGTACACCCGCCGTTGAGTATGTAATGTCCGCTGCGAAGGTAAGTATTGTACTGTAATGACGGTATTAGCGGTGGGGTGTTACAAAAAGTGGTATCAGAGCGAAGTATCGCTCTGATGATGGAAATACCGAGTTAGGAAGTAGAAGCTTAGGGCTAAGGGTTGAGTGTTAGCATTTGGGATATGCTAGTTAGGAACTACCGGTGGTACCGGATACCTACAATACCAGACCCGCCCTCCGCAAACCCCACTGTATAACTTGGGAAAGAACGCCAGAGAGAAGGAAAGTCCTCTCACACTCGGGAAAACCCGATCTGGCAATGGTGAAACCACCGTACGGTAAACAAGAATCGACATATAGTAAATTCAAGGATTGGAAGACCCGGAGATGGATCCCGGTTAAACAACAATACCCGCACTCAATAGCGGTTGAATGAGCACTCCAACCATAAGGAGGCTACAACTTACAATAGCATGGGGCGACGTGCTTAGCAGTCGCGAAACCTGGCTAGACAACCAACAGCAGGAAAAGAAGCACTAACCGTGCGACGAAATGGGAAAGGAACAGTAATGGACCCGAGACACAAGTCTACGGGACAGCAGTAGCTAGATGATACCACCAATGGTATACCAATTGACTAAGGCCATAGTCAGGAGTGATTAACTCCAAACTACAACGCCAAAAGGTTACAATACCTGGCCGACATAGCTTACACAGCTACAAGGATACCCACGGGATATGAACCGATTGGACTACAAGGGTAGTGCCTAAACCAGTTAAGGCTCAATCGCCACGGTAAACCAGTGGGAACGAGCAACAAGGAAAAACCCAAACTAAATAAATGGGGATCTCAAGGATTAGAGAAGTACCCGACCACGATAACCATGTCAAGTACACTGAGAAGCGACTCAGGAGATCGATCACCAAGATCAAAATATCAAAGGAAGATCTAATAAGACCTCCAAATATGGATGGAAATGATACCGTAACCGGTACACGTTAACCGAAAAACAACCTACCCGCGCACTTGCCTAGGGCAAGTGCAGCAACTACAAGACGGTTGGAAGACTTTTGACAACCCGTAAGCACTTGCTAAAGTACCAACTAAAGTAACACATGAGGATGGAAGTAGATACAGGATCACTATCCTAAGGAATTGAAACAATGAAACTTTGGAAAGGCCTAACGGCCCGACCATTGTATTAAGAACATACCAGTCAGCGAGAAGCTGGACTCGGTCGAGACCTCAATTGTAACACCCCTACCGCTAATACCGTCATTACCGTACCATACTTACCTTCGCAGCGGATATTACTTACTCAACGGTGGGTGTACAATGCCGTTAGTCACCCACGTGACTAACAAGGCGAGTTACAATACTACATACTATCGGTTGATGAATATGAACATACCGAGTGCTCTACACAATACATTACTTTCCCTTGCATACCCATCCATAATTCGATACAACTCCAATACAATACTATACCGAGTATACTACAATCCGTACATTACCGATACAGTTTAGACATCCAAATTCATACTACGTTTACACATATAATTCCCTTTACTCAACTACCCATGCTTATGTAGCAGTCCCGTCCTACTCTCTCGAACGGTGAACGGCTTCGGTACCTGCACACTAAAACGGTCCCCCGAGGGGGTCAGCTTACGCTGCATATGAAATCCGCATATACCGCGTGCTAACCGCGGTACGCCGACTACTTGGGTCGGATATACATGGAGTTCATTTTACATGCATACATACATACTCATACTACATAATACAATCAAAGATACCTACATAAATACACAAGTACAATACTTGCCAAGGAAGACAATTCAGTAGTCAACCATTCGTATTTGTTTATACATTCATTACTCTTCGTACTGTGTTCAATATTCGTTACTCTACTCATGCTTACTCCTTACTCTTGCATACTCATCACTCCATGTTCAATACCTTACTCGTACACAATCCTTACTCTGTGCTCGTTACCATACTAGTGCATACTCACTACTCAATTCCCCATACTTACTCTTACATACTCAATACTCGATACTTACTCATACGTACTCAATACTCGGTACTCATTACATACTCATACTTGCCTCTTACTCGATACTCATTACCTTACTCATACATACGCAATACTCATTACTTTGGCCTCTGGGCGGAGTCATACTCAAGACTCGCCACCGGACCTACAATACGAGGGCTATACGCTTAGCTCCTCAAATATTCAAATGTCCGTTCTACCGGACTACACGAATTCCCAACACTCTTCTCTCAGAGCACAATACAACCTCATGGATTAGCCTAGAAGTATCTCTCTCGATAACCTCTGTTAGCTTAGGGAATTACCACCGTCTAGTATCCTCAGATTTAAGGGTTTCCCCAACATATCGAATACTCTCATGGTCGGGACATACTTACATCAGTCGGGTCCTCTCATAATGGGTCGACTAATTGCTAAGGGGTTGGAGATCCCTCATCATTCTTTACTACTCCCATGGCTCATGTCTTGCGCCAAGATTAATTCCTCTAATAGAGGTTACTCATATACTTCCACTACTTTTTGTTTGTGGATTATTCATTTCGTTTCTCCTACCGTTATCGGAAGGTTATTACTCCCGTACACTCTCTCACATTCTAGTGAGTTCATTGGTTTACGTCATCATTTTATTGGTTCGTTGGTTTAGTGCGTTTGCTACGGTTCCATCAGTTCACACACGACTCTCACTACGAGTCAATACACAACAAGACTCATCTATGAGTCGGTCTACGCACTAAGTAAAGCCACACAATCAATCAAGAAGGTTAGCTCAATCAACATACAGCAAGACATATAATGAAAGGCAATAAACCGTTTTCATGCTTTAGTCTTGATTAGCCGGCATACAGCACACAAATCAACGTAACTCGGTTAGCATACGGGGCATAAGGAAATCATACCTTTCACCGAAGTTAGCTCTACCATGTGTTCCCTTGTTCCTTGGTTCACACTTGTTCCACTGATAATGTTTCAACATTATTATTAATACTATACTCTTACGATACACAAATAATTACTACTCTCGTACTTACCCCGTTATCCCGGTGTATTTAATGTTCTCATATTCTCAACTTACTTGGTTACTTTCTACACTTGTTTCCTACTCATATACTTACTTTCTTACCCTTACTACTTCATTTATAGTGTACTACTACATATATATGCATATATGTGTATAGGCATATATATATATATATATACATATGATTGTTATAATCATATAGTAAAAATATTTTTTTTACTCGACCGGACTTGCGACCGACCTTGCAAGTCCGGTCCATTCCAGTAGCTACCAGTACGGGAAATTTTCTGGCTCGACCGAACTTGCAAGTCCGGTCGTAAGTTCGGTCCATTCCAATAGCTTGCATTACGGGAATTTTTCTGGCCGACCGAACTTGCAAGTCCGGTCGCAAGTTCGGTCCATTCCAGAAGGTTTCTGATGGGAGAATTTTCTGGTCTGACCGAACTTGCATGTCCGGTCGCAAGTCCGGTCGATTCCAGAAGGTTTCCCGTCTTTGTAAATCTGGGCTCGACCGAACTTGCAAGTCCGGTCGCAAGTTCGGTCCGGCCCAGTACTTCAGTTTTAAAATCTGTTTCAGTTCTCTTTTTACCCATTGCTTCCCCAATCTTCCTACATGTAATCCCACATGTTTTAGTGCCATTTAGGCTTCCTATTATACCTCAATCCATCCACCAAATCTATTACTAAATCCATCAAATAACTTACACAATTCCCTTACTCCTTTTCCAACACTTGTAGTAGTTTTTGTTACACTTATGCTACAGATTTTACAATTCAATTCTCCCATCCGATATTTTCTCAACCAATGCCATTCCTAGCATTCTAAATACTTCTCCTTACCATACCAATTCATTTCCAAGCCATTGCATTACCTATGCCCAAGTTCCAACACTCATCTTACAAAATTCTGCACATTAAATTCTCCTAACTTCTCTAATGTATTCTTATACACTTTGCTACAGATTTACACTTCTTATTTCTCATACTACAATTACCATTCCATAGCTACTAAACCTCTCTACTAATCCTAATACACACCTTGGTTCTTCCATTCACCAAGTCATCCACTAATGCACAATTCCTACTAAAATTTTGCCATAGTTCACTTACTATTCTAGCTTCTCCACATACATACTTTTCCATCAAATTCATTCCTATTCTAGCCAAACCACAAGGGTTCTACCAGCACACATACTAAGCAATCTTAATACATCAATACCCATCAATCACAATACCAATACACATACTCATTACACTTGGCTCCAAAGCCTTCAATTCCAATACTTGCTCTTAAATACTCAAATTCCACAATCCTCAATACTAGCACAAGGTTTTGGGTTCTTTAAATATTTTACCCATTCCCATTACTCTAATGCAATAGAATTTAACATTAGGAAGGAGCTCTTACCTTGAGCTTATACTTTCTTCTTTCTTTTCCATTTCTCATCTTCCTCTCTTTCTTGTCCAAATCGATTTGTGGGGAATGGAGTTGCCAAACTCCATTCCCATTACCCAAGCACACAAAGACAAGCATAATTAACCTACTAACCCTCATAATAACACTAATTCATTGAAGTGTTTAAAATACAAATTCTAGGGTTTACCTTTGGAGTGCTTTAGGAGGGGTTTTAGCCCTTGGTTCAAGAAGGTGTTCTCACCACCATTGGAGGGTTGAAGCAAAGCTCCAAAACAAGAGGAAAAACAAGGTAAGAGAGGGAGACCAAAAATCGGCCATACCAAGAGATGGAGAAAAATGAGGTCTTTCATGGAGATTTTTACCTTGTTGGAAAGAGGAGGCTCCAAGCTTCACAATGGTGTGCTTTTCTCTTCAAATGGGGAAAACCCATGGAGATGAAGTTGCTCATTTTCGGATTTTGAAAAGATAGAAATGTAGAGCTTGAAGAGAGGAGTTCAAATATGTATTTTGTTTTTGATTTGGAGCTTACATGTGGATGGAGCATGAGGATGAAGTTGGAGTTGCCATGGAAGCCATGGGAGAGCTCCCAAAAATCGCCCAAGCCAGAGAGGAAAGGAGGGAGACGGTGAGAGAGAGGGGAAATAGGAGAGAGAGAAGGGAAAAGTGAGAATAAGAGGTGAGAGAGGGTTACTTCACTTTTGTACTTTTCTACTTTTTGATTTACTTATTTGTTACTTGTGCGTGTGTGTGAGAGAGAGTTGTTTACTCTAGTAAAAACCGGCCCCCACTATTATACTAGCTGGAGCGTTTTCGTCTTTTACAGAAAAAGCTCGTTATTTTACCCGGTTTTGATACTGTTCACTAACCGGGCCCGTTTTCCGGAATTTTCTCGTTTCTTTATTTTTATTGGTTATTAAGCTTCCATAAATGCTTAATAATTATTATTCAATGATGTATAATTTTTACGGGTCTGTTTGACCACTTAAGATCACGTTTTCGGGTTTCCTCGAAAAACGTGCGCTAAAGCTCTTTTAGCGTTTTAATACATTTCTTGGATCCGTTTTCTTCGGGAATCATTCCCGTATACTAATTAGGCATGAATAAGCCTTAGGAATCCTTACGATACTATAACCGAGGTCTCGTACCTCCTATGGTTATTTAACGCTCATTTTAGCGTTTTTCGCTTTCTAAGCGTTTTTCTCATTTCTTTTTGGATTTATTTTCTTTACCAAAATTACTTAGGCACTATTAGGCCCTTAAATACTATATTAGAATAATATAATCACCATATTTAAGTTCGGGGTATTTCATCAATCATGGCAGCGCCATGAAGAATTTCTTTTTACACCAAACTGTTATTTCAAAACTCAAATTTTCTTTCGAAACCACAAACCTTCTTTTAAAACCTTGGATTTTAAAAACCGAACCAGCATAATTACGGTGAGTATCTGTAAACACCCCAACCCGAAATCCAATAACCTGTGCGATGATCACTCCCAATAAAACATAAACTGCAGCGGAATAAAATACAATAATCGGGTGGTATTACAATGCCGTTGGCCACCCTTGTGACCAACAAGGCTAACTCCAAAAACAAATCTCCAAAAGTTACGGTCCGAATACGAATACAATCCGAGATACTAGGAATCAAACTCAAAGGTACAATAATTAAGTAGAACAAATAACTAGTAGAAGACTCCCATAGCTTGAATCTACCCCACCTACACTCCGTGTGGTAATCTTCTCAACTTCAGGTACCTGAAAAATGGGGGTGCCCCCAAAGGGGCTCAGCAAACAATGCTGGTATGGAAAACGTGCAGCCTATCGGCTACCGGGCCACACCAACTACTTTGTCGAATACATGCAGTTCATTTTTGTAAAGCTGTAAGCAAGCATAGTATGATAATAACAAGTGTCCATACAAGGATAACCATGTCACATAAAACAAGACTTCAGAAGGTCAAGTTAGGTGAACTGTAATCATTTGATAATAGTCGGGTCCTCACAGTGGGACTGACAGGTATTTATGAGTATGTCAATATAGTGGAGGTATAGTGACCTCGTTAAAGAGAAAGTTTGGGTAATTAGTCCCTCAGAAGATAATGTAGTTAACTCCTGTACTTTAGAATGGTGGGAATCGAACCCTCGAGAGGAATAAAGTCTTCCTCCCCACTTGTACTGTTGGGAATTGAACCCTCGAGAGGAATGAAGTCTTCCTCCTCACTTGAACTGTTGGGAATCGAACCCTCGAGAGGAAATAAGTCTTCCTCTCCACTTGTACTGTTCCGTCGCGACGTAAATTGTATAGGAGACGACTTGAGATAGGTACAACTCCTGTAGCATGCATGGCCAGATCCAACTGGGCTCCTCGTTCTCGTAGTATAGAATTGTTAGGTGTCATGCAAGGACGTTAAACAAGAACACAATGTGTTTTGTCGATTATCACGTTTACGAACGACGTTTGTTATAAAGTGAAGTTAGTGAGAGACTTGTGTACAAGTCCTCGGTACAATAAAGCGCAGGTATTTAATCCACTGGTATTGTAGTGTTGTATGCGTGGGACATACACGTCGTAGTTAGCATCAATCACGCATGTAAAAAAAACACAACCGTGCACAAGAGTAAAACAACATTTTACATTAATTATCTTGGTCGTTAATTCAAATAACAGATAGCACACAAGCCGGTGTAATCCGGTAGAAAACAGGTTGCAAGAATCCCATACCGTTCACCGTAGATTGCAGTTGATTATACCCTGGTCAACGTCTGGTCAAGTATAATCCTAGAACAGGATTAACTGAGAGGGTTAATTTATGTTACCCTTGTATATTATTTTATTGGATTGTTCAACAATGCCTTAGTTGTTATTTCATGTGAGGTTTATTTCCTTTTTGATTTAATTATAAATCCTTAAATATATATATATCCATGTACTATTTATGTTACATGTTTTTAATTGTGTAGATGACATAGTAACTTTATAATTTCTCAACTATATATATATGCCATACATGGACATAATATTCTTATAGTTTTATTATTCTCCTTTTAACCACAAATAATATTGTTGGTTACCTTTAAATTCCTTATAACTATATAAGCCATAGTTTTAACTCCATAATTCCCTTAATCAAAATTCTTTCTTCTTGTAACACCCCATCCAAAGCCATTCGTGGTTATCGCAAAACTGAACACTTAATCGAATACGTCGCAGCGGAAATAAATAACACATGGACCTTGCCACGGTCTGATCGTTAGAATATACCGGCCTAACGTTTACAATACTTATCCAAAATACTTATCCAACTCAAAACATCACCATTCACAATACCACAACCAACCGAGTACAAATATCTTACACATGATCGCAACCTTACTTCAGTTTAAATATAAACAGTCGGGTGCACAGGCGCAACCCGAACTCAAAATAAACATCCCACCCTAAGTCTAAGCGCTCCTACTCTCGTAGTGCGTCCTCATGGGTCTCTTACCTGCAAGTGTAAAAATAGCTCCCGAGGGGGTCAGCACGAATGCTGGTACACCTCTCATGGCCCCCAAGCTAACGGGGCTACGACGACTAATTGTCGATAGCATGGAAATTGATTACATACACAAGCCTAATATGAAGTGCAATAACAATAACCACAGATGAACATGTATAGTTCACAAACAAATGAACGACTCAAGCGTTCCCTTATCAAGTGGGTTAGTAACCCCCTCCTTAGTCCTCATTTCCTTAATCTCAGTTCCTCTCCTTACCTTAATCTTAATCTTAATCTTAATCTCAGTATACAAACCTTTCCTGGAAGGGATTGGTTGTAGCTTAGTTCGAACCTGGGATTTAGGTGATCCCACCGCACCATCTTAATGCCACCTACTCTGGACGGGAGTCCAGCGTAGCTGAGCCGGCAACCGGCCCTAGGCTACAAGTCCGAAGACAAGTCCTTAAGCGGAGGGCGGATCTGATTCAGATACCGTCCCCCTTTTTCCTTAGCATGCATGACCGGAGATCGGTCCCGGGTTTCCTCACTCAAGTTCCAGTTAGTAGACATCTTAATCACCGTGTGCTAGCTAAGCCTTAACGGGAATTAACCAACAACCATCATACTTAACTCTTATTCTTAACTCAGTAAGTACTAAACTTGGTTAGTAACCATCTCAAGTCTCGCGGGTTAGTGTAAAGATAACACAAACACAACGAGAATAAATATAACCGGTTGCATGCTTTATCTTGTTTTAGTCATAGCAATTAAACAGATAGCACACAAGCCGAGGGACACCTCGTTAGCAAGCAGGTCACAAGAAAGATTGTATCGTTCACCGTCGATCGTTGTTTGATTATCCTTCTTCGGGGTCCCAATTCACAAACCTAAATCATTCATTCATTTTTAGGTCATTAGTTATTTGCACCTTACTTAACTCACTTAGTCTCTAAAGATTCCCATTCAATAACCTCTCAAGTCTTTGCCACTTAGCTTACAAACTTAACTTTAAACATAATATTTATACTTAACTTAACTTAGTTCCTTAAGTTCTTAGGGTCCTAATCATTACCACCCTACCAAAGGTATACCTTATTACCTATTACCATCCTTAGAATTCAAATTTCTTTTTTTTTTTTTTTTAGGCTCGACCGAACTTCCGACCGACCTTACCTAAGGTCGGTCCATTCCAGAACACTTCACCGTTTGAAAATTCTACCCCGACCGACCTTGCAAGTCCGGTCCCCAAGGTCGGTCCATTCCCGAGAGTTTCCCCGAGGGAAATTTAAGCTCGACCGAACTTGCCAAGTCCGGTCCTATGTTCGGTCGATTCCAGAGACTTATTACCGTACAAAATACATGCTCGACCGACCTTGCAAGTCCGTCCCAAGGTCGGTCCATTCCAGAGACTTAATTCCTTCACAAAATATAGGCCCGACCAACCTTGCAAGTCCGGTCCCAAGGTCGGTCCATTCCAGAAACTTTCTCCGGTAGTGTAAACTGAGCTCGACCGACCTTGCAGGTCCGGTCCTAAGGTCGGTCGGCTCCAGAACCTTGTTTCTAAATTCTCTTTCAACTCCAAACTTCTCCTCATATATCCTAATATGTTATAACCTCATTTGGGCACCTCAAATACACCTTAAGCCCTCCTCAAAACACATTAAATCATTCACCAAGATTCATCTTAGTCATTATGCATTTTCCCTTGTAGTAATGCTAACACTTGTAATGTTTTCCACTAGGTTTCTAGGTGGTGGTTCATACCTAATGTAACCACTATGCCAAATGTTTTCCTCACCACTATAACATCATCTCCCAAGCATCTTCCACCATCTAAAACTCTTTTGTGCATTTACTTAAAGTTTCCTCACAAGCTTAAACTTCCATCCATCAACACATTATTTCCTTCCTAGTTGTTTACCAACATTTGCCTAAGTCCTAAATACACAATTTCATTCTCTTGATTCCTAAATCCTTCATAGTAATGCCTAAGTCATTATAACTCATTAAACACCTTAAACTCACCCTTTTTCATCGAGACAACCTCTAAAACTCCCTAGTACTTCCTTAGTCATGAAATTCCCTTAGAATATCTTAAACACTTAAGTTCTCCTTTGAATTTTGCCATGGGTTCTCTAGTATATAGTACATCCTAACACATGGTTTTTCTCCATCAAACAACCAACATCACTCAAATTCTCACCACAACACCTTAACACACAATTACACCAAAACCACACCACATCATCATATAGTGCTTAAACTTAAAATGCTTGGCACTTAGGCCCTTAAATGACAATAATCTTAACCACTGAATTTCCACATATATTTGCCTTCAACCTGCGAATACACACAACAAGGCTCCCATTGAAATAAAATGCTTCTTGTACTTCACCTTGATATTCTTAAACTATCTTTTTTCTCATTTGCTCCTTAGTCACAAGTTCACAAGTATAGTCATTGTTTCTCCTAGGTTATATATAACCCTTTTCTAATGTAAACTCTCACTAAACTCATCACATATCTAAATCCCATTCCCTTAAACAATAAAACACCTTAAGGTAAGTAATTTACCTTGTTCTTTTACAAGCTTAAAAGCTTTCTTCCTTAGGTTTTTCTTTGTTCAATCTCGTTCACCCAATGTGTATCTCCTTGCCAATGTTCTAACCAATATCCAATGACTCCAATGAGTACTAGATAATACATTAACCCTAAGGAACAAACCCTAGGTTAAAAATATGCTTTAAGGTATTAAGGTGATTGTTTTACCTTGGTTTCTCAAGACAAGCTTGGATATGAAGCAAGAAGGACCTCCTCAATCCTTTGAAGAGTAGAAAACAAGCTAGAAAAAGGCATAAACATGGAGTCCCATGAGTGTAAATTTTGGACAAGGAAGAAAATGATGGAAACCTAGATTTTCTTACACTTTCTTTACCTTAAGAGAATGGAGAAGCCAATGGAGTCTCCAAACTTGAATTTCCTCCTCTAATGGTGGTTTGACTTGGCACCAAAATGAAGCTCTTGAAGTTTTGAAAAGATAGAAAGAGAGAGCTTGAGCTAGCTAAGAAGAATATGTAATTTGTTTTCGTTTTGGAGCTAAAATGAGTGAGTTGTGTGCAAAGGGAGATGGAGCTAGCATGGGGTTGTGCTTCACGTTAATGGAGAAGGGAGATAGCAGCTCAAGCCGTGGGAAACAAAGGAGAATGAAGAAGTGAGGAGAGAGAACTAATAAAGTGTGATATTTATGTAAAAGGTGAATAGTGCTTTTGCTTTATAACTCTTATTTGCTTTCTTATTTGCTTAATGACTCATGAAGGTGGAGACTCACCTCCTAAGAAACCGGCCCCCTTTTAATAATGAGGGTACTTAAGTCTTTGTTGACCAAATGTCTCACTTATATAACTTATGTTTATAAACTAGCTTAATTAATTCACTATTCACAAAACAAGGCACATTGTTGTGAAATTTTTGATTTCCCATTGATATAGACTTCCAAATGTGATACTATATAGTACACATGTTAATTAAAGAGTAATGATGGACAATTAGCCATTCAAAACTCATTTACAAGACAATTTTTCAAAAACGTGCTTTAAGACTCCTTAAAGCACATTTTGTGTTTTAACTTGTTTTCAAGCTTGGTTTTCTTTGGTAATGATTTAAAATGACCATTAGGATATTACTAAGGTCTTAGAACAATATTTGGGTACTCTCCCAAGTCTCTCCAAGCTTAGAGCTCGTTTTTGCTTAAACTGCTATTTTGGTGTTTCCTTATATTTTCTTTGATTAGAAATGTTTCTTAATGTTTCTAAGGCATTATTTAGCCTCCTTATATCTTAGTTTATCATTTAAACACCATATCTAAGTTTGGGGTATTTCAATCTACCCCCCTTAAAAGAACTTTGTCCTCAAAGTTCACATATGTGCTTAATCATTCCCGGTACTCAATTCCCTAATCTTAACACCACATCTTATATTCACATTCACACATCTCAAGACTCAAAGGTCAATCTCAAATACAATACATAAGTATTATACATAACTCAAACTTACACTGAAGTGTAGCAACTTACACAAATTCACATCTTAAACAACCAAACAAACGACAAACATGATCGTTTCCTAACTCAAAAGCGAGGAAGCTCTACCCCCCTTAAAAAGGGGTACGCCCCGTACCCTATACAGACGATCTAGTCAGTAAACAAAGAAGGGTACTTCGCCCTCATTATCCTCTAATTCCCACGTGGCCTCTTCGACATCCTGGTTAGACCAGAGAACCTTCACCAGTCGCACTGACTTGTGGCGAGTGTCCCTAGTCTTACTGTCCAAGATTCTCTGAGGAGTCTCCACGGATCTCATATTTGGTTCTAAAGTCAACCTCTCAGGTTCTAACACATGGGAGGGGTGGTGCATGTATTTCTTTAGCTGTGAAACATGAAAAACATCATGCACTTTACCCAGCTCAGCAGGTAAATTCAACCTGTAAGCAACCGGGCCCACCCGCTCCGTAATCTCATAAGGACCAACAAATTTCGGGCTTAATTTGCCCTTCTGCCCAAACCTGAATACACCCTTCATCGGTGAAACTCGCAGAAATACCTGGTCGCCCACTGTGAACTCCAGGTCCCGTCGTCGAACATCAGCATACGACTTCTGCCTATCTTGAGCAGCTTTCATGTTCTCCCTGATTTGCTGAACTTCAGCCTTAACTTGTTCTAAGTACTCTGGTCCTATAATGACCGTCTCACTCGACTCATCCCAGCAGAGCGGTGTACGACATGGTCTACCGTACAACGCTTGAAAAGGTGCCATCTTGATCAAAGCGTGATAGCTGTTGTTGTATGAAAACTCGATCAGATGTAGTCTATCAATCCAACTGCCCTGGAAGTCTAAGGCACATGCTCTCAGCATGTCCTCGAGTGTCTGAATAGTACGCTCAGTCTGACCATCTGTCTGAGGATGGAACGCGGTACTCAGCTTGAGTTCTGTACCCAACGCTTCTCTGGTAGCTCTCCAGTACCTCGAAAGGAATCTGGTATCTCTATCTGACACTATGGTCTTTGGTATGCCGTGATGTCTCATGATTTCTTTCTCAAATAACTCAGCTAATTTGGTCACCTTCCAAGTATCCTTCATCGGTATGAATCGGGCTACTTTGGTAAGGCGATCCACCACCACCCATATCATGTTGAGACTCCCCTAGCAGGTGGAAGCCCAACTACGAAGTCCATGGAGATATCATGGAACTTCCACTCCGGAACTGGCATCGACTGTACCATTCCGCCCGGTCGTCGGTGCTCAAATTTCACCTTCTGGCATGTGAGACACCTCAAGACGAACTCGGTAACATCTGTCTTCATCCCCGACCACCAGAAGTATCTCTTCATGTCTTTATACATTTTAGAGGCTCCCGGATGGATGGAAACTGAAGAACAGTGTGATTCTCTAAGTATACGGTCTTTCAGATCCATGTTGCCTCGTGGTATGCATAACCGGCCCTTAAGTCTGATCAGATCATCATCATGAAGTCTGAAGTCGTATTTCTGACTCTCAAAGGTACCATCTGTCAGCTTCTGTCTGACCTCTCTCATGTACTCATCTGTCCTCTGAGCCTCTCGCACCTCATCAACCAAGCTGGAGAAAGAAACTAGCGAATGGAGTGAGTGTGCTCGACGGCTCAGGGCATCTGCTACAACATTGGCCTTCCCCCTTTGTATTGGAGGTCAATGTCATAGTCTTTCATAAACTCTAACCATCTCCTCTGTCGAAGATTTAACTCCTTCTGAGTGAATATGTATTTCAAACTCTTGTGATCGGTGTAGATCGTGACACTAACCCCATATAAGTAGTGGCGCCATATCTTCAAAGCGAAGACTACAGCTCCCAGCTCTAAATCATGTGTGGGGTAGCTCTCCTCATGTTTCTTCAACTGGCGTGAGGCATATGCCACCACCTTGCCATGTTGCATGAGCACGCAACCCAGCCCTCTGCCGGATGCATCACATAAACCTCAAAGCCCTCTGTACCGTCTGGAATGGTCAGAACCGGTGCAGTGGTCAGTGAGTCCTTCAAGCGCTGAAATGATCTCTCACAGTCAACTGTCCACAAGAATGGTGCGTCCTTCTTCATCAGACTGGTCATCGGTTTGGCGACCTTGCTGAAATCCCTAACAAACCTCCTGTAGTAACCTGCCCAAACCGAGAAAGCTCCGGATGTCGGTAACAGTCTTCGGCCTTGGCCAAGTACGTACGGCATCAATCTTTGCTGGATCCACTGCGATCCCAGCATCTGAGATGACATGACCTAGGAAAGAGACCTGGTCAAGCCAAAACTCACACTTGGAGAACTTAGCATATAGCTGGTTCTCCCTCAATATTCCAATACCCTCCTCAGATGTTCCTCATGCTCAACCTTAGACTTCGAATATATCAAAATGTCGTCAATAAAACACCACAACCGACTTGTCCAGCTGCTCCCGGAACAAGCGGTTCATCAGATCCATAAACTTCGCAGGTGCGTTCGACAAACCGAACGGCATCACTGTGAACTCATAGTGGCCATATCGTGTCCGGAATGCCGTCTTCTCAATGTCTCCCTCCTTAATGGCTATCTGATGATACCCCGATCTGAGATCAATCTTGGAAAACACAGATGCTCCCTTCAACTGATCGAACAGATCGTCAATGCGGGGTAGTGGATACTTATTCTTCACTATCACTGCATTCAGCTCTCTGTAGTCGATGCAGAGGCGGAGGCTACCATCCTTCTTCTTCACGAAGAGGACTGGCGCTCCCCATGGTGACACACTTGGTCGAATGAATCCCTTATCCAACAAATCTTTCAGTTGTTCCTTTAACTCAGTCATTTCTGCCGGAGCCATACGGTATGGTGCTTTGGCTATCGGTCGGGTACCAGGTAGCAGCTCGATGGTGAACTCTACCTCCCGAGGGTGGCATGCCGGGCAGTTCCCGTGGAAATAAGTTGGGGAACTCCGACACTACCGGTAAGTCGGGGTCGAACTCAGGGTCTCTCTCTATGTCCTGTACATAGCAGAGGTATACTTTTTCCTTTCTCCTTAATTCTCTATACATTGCCATGGCGGTGATGATCCTAGTCGAAGGCTCTCTGGGCCTCTGGCGGTATGATATTGTTACCCCAGACGGACTCTTGAGCAGCAATCTATGCTCGGCGCAGAGGATACGTCCCTTGTGCCGCTCCAACCAGTTCATCCCGAAGATAACATCAAATCCTAGCTTACTGAACTCAATGAAACTGACTGGAAAGTCTTCTCCCTTAATTCTGATAGTGGCTCTCGGTAATAACGAGTGCAACGAACCTTCTCCTTAGACGGGAGCGTAACCATGAAGTCGGGTAGCTCATCAGCGTCTAGCCCCAACCTGCTCGCGAATGATGCCGAGACAAAGGTATGCGAGGCCCCTGAGTCGAAGAGAACTGATTCCTCAATCCCATTAATCGGAAAGGTGCCGGTGAGGATAGTACCCGCTAGCGTCGGCCTGTGCCTCTGTAAGTATGCTTAGTGCACCTTCCGTACCGAGTCCATAACCTAATTGTGTTCACAAGCTTCATGAGTATTGATGGTATAACAAGAGTCGTAACAATTTATATGAACAACACTGTTATTTTATTCATGACCATCCTGTTTACAACATGCGCTTCAATCTTACATCTCATTCCTCATCTCATTCTAACATTACATGGCTAATATTGTCTAAAGGTTAGGTTTAATCTTCCTGGTCTCATATGCGTCGCATTGATTACTGTTGACGGTGCCGTATTCTGCTTGATTTTCTTAATCCCATGGTATAACATCCTTGATTCTCCTCCCATAATTAACACATCACCTGACTTAAGTACTAACTTATCTGCACGGTCCGCACGCTTCTGCTCGCCGTATAAAAATTCTGCATCATCCCCAATGGACCAAGACACTACGGGTATCCCTCTTTCGAGAGACTCCGTTGTCTCGTCCTTATCCTGGTGTAGTCCCAGTCTCCCATCTTTCTCGTAGAAGTTTACAATACAAATGTCTGCCTGGATGTCTAGAATCGGTTCAGCTTCCAACTGCTGAGCGATTTCCACGACTTGTGTAATAACTGGATGGAACTCTTCGGGTATTCCCGGTGGTGAGACTCCATCTTGCATCCTCGTGGTTTGATAATTCTTGGCATACGGACTCCAATCCTTGCCCAAGCTCATCATTTTTAGTTTCATCCTTGCTCCCGCCTGGGTACTCCGGTGTGTAAAAACCTCCCGGTCCCATTCCTAGTTGATTGCATCCTGATGATGGCTATTTTGTGGCTTCGGGTGTCAGGTATCCCCTTAATAAAATCAACCTGGGCGGATAACCTGACATTGTTCGTTTGGAAAGTCTATGGTTTCGATGTCGGTGTGCTCCGGGTTAGGCGTAGATGGTATTGGGTAGCAGATGTTGAATCTTCCTAAAGTGGTAGTAGTTTTATATCCTACTTAAGTTCTAATCTCATCTTATTCTTACTTAATACTTAACTACTTATTCACCAAGCTGCATGTGAATGCGGTAAGCAGGTAGTTTTTATTACTAAATGGTTACAGTGGTACCTGCCTCGATGAGGGTTCAGGCTCATCGTCCCGGTCCACCATGTGTAAAGTGGGTCCTGACTTCTGGGTCACCCGTGGGTTCTTGTCCGCCGGCTGCTGCACCTTCCTCTGACCGTCAGATCCAGCTCCCTGATCGGGTCTTGCCCTTGCCCGGTATCGGGCCTATAGGCTCTGCTAGCAGGGTTCCGTTAGCACTCTATGCCGGTGTCCTACACTCCACAGAATTCAACTCCACTTTATTCCCTTTACAGTCGAGCCCGGGGTGGTTCCTTTTGACACCACCTACAAATTAAAGCGTCGTTGGTAGCCACCACCGGCTCCCTTCTCATCTCAATCCTGTGATCATAGTCATTCTCATCTCAAATGGTTACTAATTTTTTTCTAACTCTTAATAATAATCAATTCCTTACCCTTTGGCGCCCTTAGAGCGCAGGGTGTAGCTGGCACTGCTATGTCAACTTCAATGGCTCTTCCGAAGCCTTCTCCTTTTCCTCCTTCCCC
>CM041781.1:97353659-97487886 GCA_023374045.1 Limonium bicolor
CGCCCGAACACCAAGACAAGCACTTGAAGAGCTTCGAGGAAGATATCCGATGCAACCGCTCGCCCTGAGGCCAGGAACTACTCATTTGGGGAAGGATCTTAATCAATTTTGTCACTTTCATCAGCTGCCCGGTCACGACACTGACCACTGTAGAGCCCTACAACACAGAATCCAGGATCTGATTGACCAAGGGCTCCAATTCTAAGAACATGGTGGGGAGCGCAGAGCACGCGTGCCCAGGCATCATCAGAAATGTTTTTTTTAGTGTTTTTCCTCATAAATGCATTTCTTTTCTTCCTGATTAGTTGTCTTTCAACTTTGTAGTAGTTAGTTCCCTTGAATCTTTTCGGTAGTTTTCCTGATTTGTAATTTCCAACATTATTCTTTTTTGTTGAATAAACATTTCCTTTTTCATTTATTCGAAAAACTTTGAAAAAAAAGAGCACTCACGTCTTTCAAGGATCATGAAGTAATCATTTCTTACTACTGCAATGGAACGACTTGTCTCTCTGTTTCTAAAAATTTGAACATGCCTAACCAAACACCACAACTCACCCCCATAATATCCAAACAACCCACATGAGGTTCAAGGCCACATCTATCAAACTGTTGTCACAAACCCCAAATCAATACTGGGGGCAATCCGAGTTTAGGATCATTGTCTTTGAATCTTTCGTTTAAGCGTGTGAACTAGTCTCTGAGTGAAATTAACGAGAGTGTCTTGAGCGGAAAAACCATGAGTGAACGAGCGTGTCATTTTTACACGACTCCGGGGAGGCCACGTTCAAAGGTGAGGTAACGCATAACTCTTACCGAAGGAGATAGTTTTGTAAATTTATTCTTACCTCGAAAAGTACAAAGAACGGATACACAACTATCAGGAATGACGAAGCACCTAGGTACAGCACCACATAGCCAAAGCTTGTGAACCCCCGATGTTAAACCCAAGGCAACCCCCGCTGAGCCTTTCATAATCCCTTTTTGATATTGTGAACTCCACAAAATACCCACCAGTGATGAATGTCCGACCCGGTGACCAAAGGAAGCGAGAAGCTCGAGTCTTAGATAACATCTTCATTAGTTCAAAAGCAACACACCGCTATCGACATGACGAAGCTCCGTAAATGGTCCCAGGTGACACAGGATCCAAAGCACACATCAAATAGCTCTCGAAGCCCAAATCCGGGAAACACAAAACCCCCGAAGGCAAAGTCAAAGGATCAAACAAAGAGCAAAACCGAAGTGCCTCGAAGAAATCCAAAAGATGAAAAGAGAAATGGTGTAAAGGACAACTTCAAAAGTCCAGGCCTAGACTCGAAAAACAATTCAACATGAAGCAGCCAGACGACTCAAGACAAAGAAGTGATCTGAGAGAAGACGCAATTTGCAAGCTTTGGTCACCCATTTAAGCTCCACATACCTCAAATCCCTCCATGGTCCCGTTGTCCTTCATCACAAACCCCTGGCCACTTTAGACTTTAAAGACTCCGACTTGATAGTTGTGTGTCCAATCACGGAAAGAATGATCAATGCGTAAATCCATCAAATATCGAATTCAATGGTCTAGAAGTTGTGACTGTTGGTGAGGAAACGAGTGCACACCAAACAAGCCGAGGTAGGTTAGGAAGCACCACATAAAAACATAAGCCCTGACCCTGTGAGGACGAGACTCGTTCGCCACGTTTAATAAAAGAAAATACTGGGGAATCGATCGAACGATCGATTGCCATGAACTCTAGCTCATTGTCTTAAGGAAATACTGGGGGCAATTGTTTTGGTTCCAACAATTGCTATGACAACACCAATTGGAACCCAGAGCTCAAACACACCACCACCATCCACACCACTGGCCCGCAAAGCCCTTACCTCCACATCAAACACCACAGGCCCACATAAGCCTTACCTTTACATCATACACCATACCCCACCGATGGCATGTCATCTCCTAGAGATAATTACAAGTCCGAAGTCTATGGTCAGGAAATGATAATTTCGCTTCCTTTTCATTAAACTGATTATTCTTCAAACACTGCCATGTTTGGCACCTCTTTCAACAATTTCTTGTTTTGGGACAAATTTCCTACATCAATTTGATCGTATTTTGACATGCACATCTCTCATTGCCACGTTTTGGCACTTTCATAATCAACTTTCATCTGACCATTGCATCTATTCGTATGAGACTCCTCGTCACAATTCAGGGATACAGATTCTCAGCCGAGTACATTCTTCATTTCAGGGATAAGATTCTCAGCCGAAGGTACAGATTCTTCAGGGATAAGATTCTCACCGAAGGTACTGATTCTTCAGGGTACAGATTCTCAGCCGAGGTATAGATTCTTCAGGATACAGATTCTCAGCCGAAGGTACAGATTCTTCAGGGATACGATTCTCAGCCGAAGGTACGATTCTTCAGGGATACAGATTCTCATCCGAAGGTACAAGATTCTTCAGGGATACAGATTCTCATCGCCGAGGGTACAGATTCTTCCGGGATACGGATTCTCAGCCGAAGGTACACTCTTCAGAGATACAGATTCTCAGCCAAAGATTCAGATTCACCAGATGCGCAGAACTCACCAGAGCAGCAGAACTCGACCCAACCCCAATTTTCAATCACTGATAGGTAGTCAACGCCTCAGAATAGCTTGACATCACTTCATTCATTATAGGTAGCCATCGCCTTAGAATAGCTTTACATCATCTCATTTCATTATAGGTATCCTGCGCCTTAGAAATGCTTGACATCACCTCATTCATTATAGGTAGTCAATGCCTTAGAATAGCTTGACTCATATCATCCTTATAGGTAGTCGCGCCTTAGAATAGTCTGACATTACTTCATTATTACCTTAGGTGGTCGACGCCTTAGAACCGCTCGACCCCTTCATTTACTCATAGGTAGTCAGCGCCTTAGAATAGCTCGACGCAACTTGTCAGATTGCACGTGCGGTCTTTTAAGATCCAAAATTTTGGGGTATCACCCAAGCATCAACTAGCCTTTTCATTTCCATTACAAAGTCTATTGACGGGGGGCAATCAGTCTGTGAGCCTCGATTTTAAAACCCTATTCTATGTGGATTAAGTTGATTGGGTCTAGTCGGGTTTAGGTCCACTTATAACCTAAGATTAAAACTATGTCATAAAAAATAATTATTAAAACCTAAGCTTAGCTCACTGAAACCTATTATGAGTCGCCACCTAATTTTAACCTAGATCAATTAGGAAAGGAGAGTTCGGGTTCGGGGGCTTGATATTCGACTTATTTAGGGTTCATTACTTCATTACCCTTCCTAGGTCATTTTTCCTCTACTTGGTTATTACGGCTTATTACGAGTCGTTTTAACCTAAGTGCGTGAGCTTCTGTTTTTTTTTGTGTTTTTTAAGCATTTTTTGACAGAAAATTAAGTGAACTAAAAGCACCTAAGCTAGGGTTTCGGAGCAAAATTAGGTCGAATTTCTTACGTCCGTAGCCACGACCCCATGTCCGAGACCCACGGACCCATGTCCGAGACCCGGACCATGTCCGAGACCACGGACCCCAGTTAACCTAATTATACAGAAAGTCGAAATTAAAGGAAACAAAAATTTGCAAAGTCCGGGCCACGGACAGGCTGTCCGGGGCCCGGACATTATTAGAAACCTAATTTTTAAAATTTTAAAATCCCCCGCCGTCCGTGGGTGTCCGTGGCCACGGACAACCCGTCCGTGGTCCCGGACCATAGGTCCGAGATCCCGGACCACCCACTAACAGGGGTTTTTATGGTGGTTCCCGAGGTGTTTTTCGGCTCAAAATTTATGCACGTGTAGCCTGAAAGGTATACAATTCGTTAGTAATTGAAAGATTGCAGTTTGAAGTCGAATTATGTACGAAACTTGACGAACAAGTAACAAGGCAGAAACAAAAGTAATTAGCAATACAGAAGCGGAAAAGGTTAGTTTGAACCCAAAATTTGACAGAGATTAATAAGGTCGTGGAGAGTTTAGAAAAGTAGAATTGCAACTGTTTTACCTTCGAATTCAGGAGGATTCTTCACGTCGGGATTCTTCGCAGGCTCCGATGGTGCCGGTTCCGGATTGAGTTCGACCCGAGCTTCTGGTTGCTGATTGTTGAAGGTGTTCTTCACGTTTTGGAGGTGGTTTGGTTGATGTTTGATGAAATACCCAAACCTAGTTATGTTGTTTAAACACCTAAATAGGGTGTAATAAGACTAAAAAGAGTCTTAGAAACCTTAGTAAACAAATTTAAACAAAAGGAAACACAAATGTGCTTTAAAGTTAATAAGAGCTAAAATGTGCTCTAAGCTTGGGATAAACTTGAGTAAGACCTAATGAGCTTACCAAGACCTCATTTATATACTAATGAACTTATTAAACCAATTACCAAAGAAAACCAAGCTTGAAAACAAGTTAAAACACAAAATGTGCTTTAAGAAGTCTTAAAGCACGTTTTTGAAAAATTGTCTTGTAAATGAGTTTTGAATGGCTAAATTGTCCATCATTACTCTTAAATATATGTGTACTATATAGTATCACATTTGGGTGGCTATATTAGTGGGAAATCAAAAATTTCACTTCTAAGTGCCTTGTTTAGGTGAATAGTACTTTTTATAAGCTAGTTTATAACATATGTTGTATTAAGTAATTAAATTGACAAACAAAGACTAAAATGCCCTCATACTAATAAAGGGGGCCGGTTTTCTAAGTGTGTGACTCACCACTCCTTAGTTGATAATAATAAGTAAGTAAAGAAAACTAATTAACTTACCTTTTTACTTTATAAGCATAAATATCTCCTTAAAGCAAATCCTATCTTCACTCTCATTTCTTTCCTTCATTCCCTTTCCCACGTCCCACCTCTCTTCTTCCTTCTTCCTTGTTCTCTCTCGGTAATACTACTACCACCATGGAAGTTCCAACTTTGACCACTTGCTAAATCTAGCTCACTTGTCCAAATCAAAAACAAAGACCACCAATCTCTTCCTCTCATCAAGCTCTTCATTCCTATCTTCTCAAAACTCCAAGGCTCCATTTCGGTGCCAAGGTGTTCCACCATTGAAGGAGCTTGAGCTTGTATTTTGACATATTATTACTCTCCTTTGCTTCTAGGTAAGGAATCTCAAAGAAAAATCATGTTTCCTCCATGTTCTTACCTTAACCGAAAATACACATTGATATAGCTCTTTGTGTGACTTTGTTCTAGCTTCATTTCAACTCTTCATGGACTAGGTGGAGTCCTCTCTTGTTATATATTCAAACTCTCTTCAAAGATCAAGGTAAAACAACTACATTAATGTTTTTGAAACAATGTCAAATTAGGGTTTACAATGAGATGAAGCTTATAGCTTGAATACTCATTAATGTTTGTATATTGTTTAGAACTTGACAAGGAATCAAAATACCATACGGTTTTGTAAGGAAACAAGAAGGAAGTGTGGTGGAAAAAGAGGTAAATCTACTAACTTAATGTTGTTTAATGCCTTAGGAGAAATGAGCTATAATTGCTTATTAAAACTACCTAAAGAGCACATGGTAAATGACCTAGTAAATGTTCTCAAGGAGACTAGTAAAATAACATATGTCTTGTTGTATGTAATCGCAGGTTAAAGGCATATATATTGTGGAAATTCAGTGTTTATGATTTAAGCACTTTAAGGGCCTAAGAGCCATGCATTTTAAGGGCCTAAGTGCCATGCAATTTAAGTTATGCACTATATTGTGATGTAGTGTGAATTTGGTGAAGTTGTGTAAGAAAGTGTTCTTGGTGTTCTTAGTGTTCTAGGATGATTAATGATGAAAATAATGTGCTAAGGTGTAACAAATGCTAGGAGAAACTATGTCGAAATTTAGAAAATGCATAAGGAGTTCAAGATGTTGTAAAGGAATTTTGATGAACTAGGAAGTGTTCTAGAGTGTAATAAGGACTTAGGCATGATCTTGAGGTTTTATGTACCAAAGTCATTTTGGACTTAGATGAAGGCTTAGGCTAACTTTGGTAAAATAAGGAGGAAGTGTAAGCTTAGGAAAAAGGGATTTCAAGAATGACTTAAGGAGTTTTAGTTTGTAAGAAATGATGTTTGAGTAATGATGTTGTGTGGAAGGAATATCTTGATATAATGGTTAGTATAGGCATGAAACATCACTTGGGAACCTAGGGTAGATACTATAAGTGTTGGAGGCTTTGGAGGAAATTGGTTAAGTGTTTAAAGGCTTAGAAATTGAGTATAATGGCACGTCCGAACTTCCGTCCGAACTTGGAAGCTCGGACATGCCCTGTTACGCTTACAGTTTTCTGGATTTTAGGTAGTGTCCGAACTACCGTCCGAATTTGGAAGTTCGGACGCACCTGTTATTTCTTAGGGATTATCCTCGAACTGTGTCCGAACTTGGGAAGTCCGGACACATGTTCGGACGTATGGATTTCTGGTTAGGATTTTCCTCGACTCATGTCCGAACTTCCGAAGTCCGGACACAAGTTCGGACATGTGTCTGTTTTCTGTCTAAAATCACGGCTTGTGTCCGAACTTGGAAGCTCGGACACAAGTTCGGACAGGCACTATATGGACCAAAAATTATTGTTTTAAGATGGGAATTGTTATCTAAAATAGTAGTTGGTTAGTAATGATATAATAGGTTATATAATACATGTTAGGTGTTTTAAAGGCAATTAAAAGGATGAAAAGTTGTAACAAGTGTAAAATAAAAGTAAACTAGTAGTGTTGAGTAGATAATGTTAACAATGGACTAGTGCGTTAATTAACCGACGTTACTAATGTGTTTAGGATTCTTCCAAGGTGGAAACCAGTCGAGGCAAGGACCGAGGTATGGTTTTCTTGCAGTCTGTTGCCTACCGGTTTACACCGGCTTGTGTGTTGTTTGTTTTTCTGTGTGTTTATGACTTTGTAAGATTAAACCATGTAAAGAGTTTACAGTTGTTAAATATTATTATGTTGTTAAGTGTGACTCTCTTCCCTTGTGTGGGTCTAACAAGACTTGACCTATGATTGTGAATTGTGTGTTGTGTTCAATGATGAACTACTAACAAGGGCTAACGGGGGAAGTGAGGAGTCCGGTCTGTTCCGGCCACGCGTGTGAGTATGGGAGTCGATGTCATAACCGGTTCGATTCTCTCTGTATGTTATGGTTAAGTTTCCAATTTGGTTTCTAACCTTCCCTTTAGCTTAACCAAGGCTATTTTACTGACTCACGTCGGGCCACAGGGGCATACTATGTGTTTTTGTTTCGGTGTGCTTGGATCACTATATCCGAGGCACCTTGTGTTAAGTTAACCGTTCAATCTAACCGGACGGTAACGAGTTATGTAACGAGCTAAGTATGAGCGTGGCAACATTCTCTAGGCTCTCAATGGGGACTAACTGTGTTGGTTCTCTTCCTAAAAGGAATTGTATGTTTGTGATGTGTGTTATGATGTGTACAATACCTGTGTTATGTTATATATGTATGTGTTGTGTGTTTTAAAATAAATACATGTCATCATGACAATTGGTTGCGCGTATCCCGGTAGCCGATGGGCTGCGCGTTAGCCATACCAGCAAAGGTGCTGACCCCCTCGGGGGCTCCATATTTTTATTGCAGGATGAGGATCGAAGAGGCAGAGTGGCTCTAGATCCTAGAGAGTAGTTTACTTTTGGAGTACTTTTGGATGTTTGCCCGGGATGCGCCTGTGCTCCCGTGGCGTATTATATACTTGTTATGATGGATTACAGTGATGGTATACAGTGACGGATTTTGTAAACACTCGGTATTATGTTGGTTATATATGGTTGTTAGTTCTATGCTCGGGAGTCTGATCATCAGACCGGTACATTTGTATTTATTCAGCCTTGTTAGCCACGTGGGTGGTTGACGGCATTGTAGCACCAATCGTTTAGTTACCGTTTAGTTGTTTATTTTCCGCTGCGATTCCAAGTATAGTTATGTGCGTAGTAGGGGTGTTACAAAAAGTGGTATCAGAGCGAAGTATCGCTCTGATGACTAGAATACCGAGCTTAGGGATATACCGAGTTAGGAAACCTAACTACAGATACCTAAGTGAACATATTTGGAAAGGTTGACCACTAACTAAGTGTGGAGATACCTTATTATCGGGAAGCGTTACAATCGTTGGACCGATAAGTGTGCAAGCATAATGCTAATGAGATGTTCATATAAATACAGATGGCAGGTAGACCACGAGGTAGAGGCCGCGGGCGCGGTACTGGAAGTATGGGTGACCAGGGTGATGATACTACGGCACAGACCATGGCTGAGGCAGTTGCAGCCGCCGTAGCTCAGCTGGTACCCGATTTAGTTGCTGCTATACAGCAAGGGCAACAGCCCGGAGTTCAGCCACCACCACCACCGCCACGAGAGACCAATTGGGTCAAGGCGTTGGCTGATCTGAGGCCGCCCTCATTCAGTGGGGAGACCGATCCCCGTAAGCTCGAGGCATACATCTCCGAGATGGAGACCGCCTTCGAAACCCTAGCACCACCTGAGCAGGTCAAGGTACGACTTGCTGCTTACTACTTGAAAGGCTCGGCACAAAACTGGTGGAAGCTTGTGCGCGAGGGTAGAGTTGCTGATCCGACGTTTCAGTGGAGGGAGTACACGGCTCTGCTGCGAGCCAAATACTACCCTATACATGTGCAAGAGGCCAAGCGCCTGGAGTTGGACAATCTGAGACAAGGGGATAAGATGACGGTAGATGAGTACTACTCAGCCTTCATCGGACTTATCCACCTGCTACCGGATCTGGGTTACTCAGACCGGATCCTTGTGAACCGTTTCTACAACGGACTGAACTATCGCCTACGCTACGGCATGGGGCCTACTGGATATACCACCTTGCAGGTAAAGGAACTTACAGTGTAATGTGAATAAGTGTGTACAATGTGTTAATGTGTTGTGATTTTATTTGGCGGGGCATAACTGACACCCTAAATATAGGAGTGCTATCATGCCGCTGCTATTGTGGAGATCACCGTCCGTCTGAGGGACGAGGAGAGTGCGCTCAAGCGCAAGGCTCAGAACGAGGGCCAAGGCACGCAAGGGCAGTGGGGAGGGAAGAAGAAGAAATCATACCCCCAGTCCCAGAAAGGACAGCAACAAGGTGGCAAGGGCCAGACCCAGACCACCACTGCTGAGGAGCCTCTGCAGCTCACCTATGCGTATGCGGCCAAGCCCCTACGTTCTTACCCACCTAAGGGTAATTGTCTAATCCTGTGTGATAAGTTAGAGTATATGTTAATAAGTTGTGAAACAAGTATTAATGGTGTATTGTGATAGCAGCTAGCACGGGCTCTGGACCGGAGCGCCACTATTACTGCAAGTGGTGCAACGGCGACCACCCCGGCAAGGACTGCAAGGGTAATGATGTTCAGTGCCGGTACTGTAAGAAGATGGGTCACCGCGACCATGAATGCTGGCAGAACCCGAACAGTAGGAACTTCAGGCCCAAGGGGCAATGGAAGGGTAAGGCCACTGCGACCACCGATGGCCAGAAGACGGCGAACCAGCCACCCCCAGATCAGAGGTACACGGAGTCCCAGAAGGGGAAGGGGTCGGGGTCCAACAAGGCCACCCTGAATGTGGTGGACCGGTCTGAGGCGCCAGGGCCCTCTTCTAGACCAGGTACCGCCTAAATTGTTAAATGAAATAAGTGTCTGCATACCGCATTTCATGCATGTGTGTGAGTGAGTTTAAATAAACAACCATGTGAGTGAATATATAAGTATAGTGTGAGATTTACCTAATTAGAGTACTCTAAACTTAAAGGAACTTTCAATATATGTTATCCAATCCCACCCACACCAACCCTGAAGAAACCACCATCAACATCACCGACTTTCCGTTGGAGCAATGTCAGGTTATCCAGCCAGGTATGATACTCTTAAATGGATACCTGACACCGGAGGCACAAATCCATATCATCAGACGATGCGACGAACTTGGAGCAAAACCAGGAGGGTTTTACACACCCGAATACCCGAACGGAGCAAGGATGCAATTGAAGATGATGTGCATGGGTAAGGACTGGAACCCTTACACCAAGTCATATCAAGAAGTTCGAGCTGAAGATGGAGCAACAGTATCAAGTATACCAGAGGAGTTCCATGCGGTCGTTAACCACGCCGTGGGAATTGCTCAACAAGTTGAAGCGGATTCAATTCCAAGTGTAAAAGCAGATTTATCATTGTAACTTCTACCAGAAAGGTGGACGGTTAGGTATACACCAGACAAGGACGAGTCACCCAGTCTCTAAGTAAGGGAGTACCCGTGTCTTGGTCCATTGGTGATCCGCATGTTTGTGTATGGCGAGCAGAAGCGTGCTGACCTCGCAAAGAAGCTACTGCTGAAATCGGAGATGTACTAATCATGGGTGGACAAGCAAGGATGCTATACCACGGCATCAGAAAGATCAAACTGAATACCGCACCGTCGGCAGTGATCAATGCCACACCATGAAACCCGGACGTTTGAATCTGACCTTCAGACAGTTTTAAGCCTGTTAATTATGTGATAACAGTATGTATTAAGGATGTTGTAAGTGTGAATCATGGCGACAGTATAAGCCAATGAATGTTGTAAAAAGGAGTGTGTTAATGAATAAAGTGGAGTTGTTTGAAGCATATAAACCGTGTTGTTACCCAATACTTATTAGTTTGCCAATGAATTAGGCTGTGCACTCGGAACGGGAGTATACTAAGTGTCTGCAATAAGGCAGAAGCCGGCAAGTGGCACGATCCTCACCGGTACCTTCCAGTGAATGGCGTGGATGCATCGATCTTGTTCGACTCTGGAGCCTCACACACATTCATTTCGCTATCATTTGCGAAGAGCTGGGGTTAGACGGTGAAGAGATGCCAGACTTCGTGGTCACTCTCCCGTCGAAAGAGCGGATCCGATGTACCCGCTACTACCGAGGTGCTGTTGTTCAAATCAGGGGTGAAGAGTTTCCGATCGACTTGATAGAGTTCGACGGACTAGGCTTTGATGTGATTGTCGGGATGAACTGGTTGGAGCGGCACAAGGGCAGAATTCTGTGTGCCGAGCATCGACTGCTTCTTCGGAGTCCATCTGGGGTTACCATCTTACCGCCAGAGGCCCAGGGAGCCTTCGACTCAGATCATCACCGCCATGGCTATGTATCACGAGTTACGACGAGGGAGTGATGTGTACCTCTGCTATGTCCAGGACATAGAGAGAGACCCTGAGTTCAGCCCAGATGTGCCGGTAGTGTCGGAGTTTCCTGATGTATTTCCTAAGGAACTTCCGGGCATGCCGCCAGCACGAGAGGTTGAGTTTGAGATTGATCTAGTTCCGGGCACCGGACCCATTGCGAAAGCACCTTACCGTATGGCTCCAGCAGAGATGACAGAGCTCAAGGAGCATCTGAGAGACCTACTCGACAAGGGCTTTATTCGCCCTAGTGTTTCACCATGGGGAGCGCCGGTCCTCATCGTGAAGAAAAGGACGGTAGCCTCCGCCTATGTATTGATTATCGGGAGCTGAATGCTGTTACGGTGAAGAACCGTTCCCTTTACCACGCATCGTCGATCTATTTGATCAGCTTAGGGAGCATCAGTATTCTCCAAGATAGACCTACGTTCCGGATATCACCAGATTGCCATCCGTGACAGTGATATCGAGAAGACGGCTTTCAGAACTAGGTATGGCACTATGAGTTCACCGTTATGCCGTTTGGCTTATCAAATGCACCAGCAAAGTTCATGGACTTAATGAACCGTTTGTTCCAAGATCAGTTGGACAAATCAGTGGTAGTCTTCATCGATGACATACTTGTGTATTCGAAATCGAGAGGTGAGCATGAAAGCCACCTGAGAGATGTATTGCAAACGTTGAGAAAGAATCAGCTGTATGCTAAATTTCTAAGTGTGAATTTTGGTTGAACCAAGTATCATTCCTTGGACATGTGATTTCTGAGGCCGGGATCGCTGTTGATCCGGCAAAGATAGATGCAGTGCGCACCTGGCCTAGGCCGAAGACAGTTACCGATATCAGGAGCTTCCTCGGTCTGGCAGGTTACTATAGGAGATTTGTGAAGGACTTCTCCAGTGTCTCGAAGCCGATGACTTCCTTGATGAAAAGGATGCACCATTCGAGTGGACAGTCGACTGTGAGAGGGCTTTCGCGAGTCTCAAGGATGCTCTGACATCTGCACCGGTTCTGACATTACCAGACGGCCCAGATGGTTTTGAGGTCTATTGCGACGCATCAGGCAGGGGTATGGGTTGTGTGTTGATGCAACACGGGAAGGTCGTGGCTTACGCCTCCCGACAGCTGAAGAAGCATGAGGAGAACTACCCTACCCACGACTTAGAGTTGGGGGCCATTGTCTTCGCACTGAAGATATGGCGACATCACTTGTATGGGGTAAGTGTGACGATCTATTCTGACCACAAGAGTTTAAAGTACTTGTTCACTCAGAAAGAGTTGAACATGAGGCAGAGAAGGTGGGTTGAATTCCTGAATGATTATGACATCAATTTACAGTACAAAGAGGGTAAGGCAAATGTGGTAGCTGACGCATTGAGTCGCCGAGCACACTCTCTCCATTCGCTAGTCTCTCATACTGGCTTGGTTGAAGAGGTGCGGAGTGCTCAGATGACGGATCAGTACATGATGGAGATTAGACAGAAGCTTACTGATGGCACATTCGAGGGTCAGAAGTATGACTTCAGACTCCACGATGATGACCTGATTAGGCTTAATGGCCGGTTGTGTATACCCAGGAGTAGCGCTGAGCTGAAGGAGCGCATATTGAGTGAATCCCACTGTTCTACTACTTCGATTCACCCCGGAGCTTCAAAGATGTATAAAGGTATGAAAAGATACTTCTGGTGGGCTGGAATGAAAAAGGATGTGAATGACTATGTTGAGTGTCTCACTTGTCAGAAGGTCAAGTTTGAGCACCGACGGCCTGGTGTATGGTGCAGCCAATGCCAGTGCCGGAGTGGAAGTTCCATGACATATCTATGGACTTCGTAGTAGGGCTTCCGCCTACAAGGGGAGGTCTGAATATGATTTGGGTGGTAGTTGACCGACTGACCAAGGTGTCTCGATTCATTCCGATGAAGGACACCTGGAAAGTGGCAAGATTGGCAGAATTATTCGATAAAGAGATTGTTAGACATCATGGTGTACCAAAGACGATAGTATCTGACAGAGATACCAGATTCTTATCCAGATATTGGAAGTCTACGAGAGGCACTTGGTACTGAACTGAAATTGAGCACGGCGTTTCACCCACAGACCGATGGTCAGAGTGAGCGCACCATACAGACACTTGAGGATATGCTACGTGCATGTGCACTTGACTTTCAGACCAGCTGGATTGATAAGTTACATCTGATCGAGTTTAGCTACAACAACAGTTATCATGCATCGATCAAGATGTCTCCCTTCCAGGCATTGTACGGTAGGCCATGCCGCACGCCATTATGCTGGGATGAGTTGAGTGAGACGGTCATTATAGGACCAGAGTATCTTGAGCAAGTTCAGGCAGAAGTTCGCCACATCAGGGATAATATGAAAGCAGCTCAGGATAGACAGAAGTCGTACGCAGATGTGCGCCGACGTGACCTGGAGTTCGCCGTGGGTGATCAGGTATTTTTGAGAGTATCCCCCATGAAGGGAGTGTTTCGTTTTGGCCAGAAAGGCAAGTTGAGCCCAATATATGTGGGGCCTTATGTTGTGACGGAGCGGATCGGCCCGGTAGCCTATAGACTTGATTTACCCGCCGAGCTGGGCAAGGTACATGATGTATTTCATGTGTCCCAGTTGAAGAAGTATATGTCTCATCCGTCTCATGTGCTTCAGCCTGAAAGGCTAACTTTAGAGCCGACCATGCGATCAGTGGAGACTCCGGTACGGATTCTGGACACTAAGACTCGAGACACTCGCCATAAGTCTGTGAGACTGGTGAAGGTTCTCTGGTCTAACCAGGACGTTGAGGAGGCCACTTGGGAGCTGGAAGATAAGATGAAGGTGAAGTACCCGTCGTTGTTTACTTCTTAGTGTTTGTATGTATAGGGTACGGGGCGTACCCCTATTTAAGGGGGGTAGAGCCGTTTCGGTTATGTATATGACATGTATTTGTATACATTGTCTGTGTTGTGTTGTCATGTTGTTAATGTTACAGACCGCTGAGTCTGAATGATGTTGTGATGTTTTGTTGTTTGGACCATGTGTCCGATATGATGTAAGATGTTGTTAATGTGATATAGAAGTGTTGTTAATATGTGTTCTCATGTTCTAATGTTTAAGTTATGTGGAAGTATGAACTTTGGGGACAAAGTTCTTTTAAGGGGGGTAGATTGAAATACCCCAAACCTAGTTATGTTGTTTAAACACCTAAATAGAGTGTAATAAGACTAAAAGAGTCTTAGAAACCTTAGTAAACAAATTTAAACAAAAGGAAACACAAATGTGCTTTAAAGTCAATAAGAGCTAAAATGTGCTCTAAGCTTGGGATAAACTTGAGTAAGACCTAATGAGCTTACCAAGACCTCATTTATATACTAATGAACTTATTAAACCAATTACCAAAGAAAACCAAGCTTGAAAACAAGTTAAAACACAAAATGTGCTTTAAGAAGTCTTAAAGCACGTTTTTGAAAAATTGTCTTGTAAATGAGTTTTGAATGGCTAAATGTCCATCATTACTCTTAAATATATATGTGTACTATATAGTATCACATTTGGGTGGCTATATTAGTGGGAAATCAAAATTTTCACTTCTAAGTGCCTTGTTTAGGTGAATAGTACTTCTTATAAGCTAGTTTATAACATATGTTGTATTAAGTAATTAAATTGACAAACAAAGACTAAAATGCCCTCATACTAATAAAGGGGGCCGGTTTTCTAAGTGTGTGACTCACCACTCCTTAGTTGATAATAATAAGTAAGTAAAGAAAACTAATTAACTTACCTTTTTACTTTATAAGCATAAATATCTCCTTAAAGCAAATCCTATCTTCACTCTCATTTCTTTCCTTCATTTCCCACGATCCAAACACCATCTTCTTCCTTCTTCCTTGTTCTCTCTCGGTAATACTACTACCACCATGGAAGTTCCAACTTTGACCACTTGCTAAATCTTGCTCACTTGTCCAAATCAAAAACAAAGACCACCAATCTCTTCCTCTCATCAAGCTCTTCATTCCTATCTTCTCAAAACTCCAAGGGCTCCATTTCGGTGCCAAGGTGTTCCACCATTGAAGGAGCTTGAGCTTGTATTTTGACATATTATCACTCTCCTTTGCTTCTAGGTAAGGAATCTCAAAGAAAAATCATGTTTCCTCCATGTTCTTACCTTAACCGAAAATACACATTGATATAGCTCTTTGTGTGACTTTGTTCTAGCTTCATTTCAACTCTTCATGGACTAGGTGGAGTCCTCTCTTGTTATATATTCAAACTCTCTTCAAAGATCAAGGTAAAACAACTACATTAATGTTTTGAAACAATGTCAAATTAGGGTTTACAATGAGATGAATCTTATAGCTTGAATACTCATTATAATGTTTGTATATTGTTTAGAACTTGACAAGGAATCAAATACCATACGGTTTTGTAAGGAAACAAGAAGGAAGTGTGGTGGAAAAAGAGGTAAATCTACTAACTTAATGTTGTTTAATGCCTTAGGAGAAATGAGCTATAATTGCTTATTAAAACTACCTAAAGAGCACATGGTAAATGACCTAGTAAATGTTCTCAAGGAGACTAGTAAAATAACATATGTCTTGTTGTATGTAATCGCAGGTTAAAGGCATATATATTGTGGAAATTCAGTGTTTATGATTTAAGCACTTTAAGGGCCTAAGAGCCATGCATTTTAAGGGCCTAAGTGCCATGCAATTTAAGTTATGCACTACATTGTGAGGTAGTGTGAATTTGGTGAAGTTGTGTAAGAAAGTGTTCTTGGTGTTCTTAGTGTTCTAGGATGATTAATGATGAAAATAATGTGTTAAGGTGTAACAAATGCTAGGAGAAACTATATCGAAATTTAGAAAATGCATAAGGAGTTCAAGATGTTGTAAAGGAATTTTGATGAACTAGGAAGTGTTCTAGAGTGTAATAAGGACTTAGGCATGATCTTGAGGTTTTAGTATGTACCAAAGTCATTTTGGACTTAGATGAAGGCTTAGGCTAACTTTGGTAAAATAAGGAGGAAGTGTAAGCTTAGGAAAAAGGGATTTCAAGAATGACTTAAGGAGTTTTAGTTTGTAGGAAATGATGTTTGAGTAATGATGTTGTTGGAAGGATATCTTGATATAATGGTTAGTATAGGCATGAAACATCACTTGGGAACCTAGGGAGTAGATACTATAAGTGTTGGAGGCTTTGGAGGAAATTGGTTAAGTGTTTAAAGGCTTAGAAATTGAGTATAATGGCACGTCCGAACTTCCGTCCGAACTTGGAAGCTCGGACATGCTCTGTTACGCTTACAGTTTTCTGGATTTTAGGTAGTGTCCGAACTACCGTCCGAATTTGGAAGTTCGGACGCACCTGTTATTTCTTAGGGATTATCCTCGAACTGTGTCCGAACTTGGGAAGCCCGGACACATGTTCGGACTGTAGATTTCTGGTTAGGATTTTCCTCGACTCATGTCCGAACTTCCGAAGTCCGGACACAAGTTCGGACATGTGTCTGTTTTCTGTCTAAAATCACGGCTTGTGTCCGAACTTGGAAGCTCGGACACAAGTTCGGACAGGGCACTATATGGACCAAAAATTATTGTTTTAAGATGGGAATTGTTATCTAAAAATAGTAGTTGGTTAGTAATGATATAATAAGGTTATATAATACATGTTAGGTGGGTTTTAAAGGCAATTAAAAAGGATGAACGGTTGTAACAAGTGTAAAATAAAAGTAAACTAGTAGTGTTGAGTAGATAATGTTAACAATGGACTAGTGCGTTAATTAACCGACGTTACTAATGTGTTTAGGAATCTTCCAAGGTGGAAACCAGTCGAGGCAAGGACCGAGGTATGGTTTTCTTGCAGTCTGTTGCCTACCGGTTTACACCGGCTTGTGTGTTGTTTGTTTTTCTGTGTGTTTATGACTTTGTAAGATTAAACCATGTAAAGAGTTTACAGTTGTTAAATATTATTATGTTGTTAAGTGTGACTCTCTCTTCCTTTGTGTGGGTCTAACAAGACTTGACCTATGATTGTGAATTGTGTGTTGTGTTCAATGATGAACTACTAACAAGGGCTAACGGGGGAAGTGAGGAGTCCGGTCTGTTCCGGCCACGCGTGTGAGTATGGGAGTCGATGTCATAACCGGTTCGATTCTCTCTGTATGTTATGGTTAAGTTTCCAATTTGGTTTCTAACCTTCCCTTTAGCTTAACCAAGGCTATTTTACTGACTCGTCTCGGGCCACAGGGGCATACTATGTGTTTTGTTTCGGTGTGCTTGGATCACTATATCCGAGGCACCTTGTGTTAAGTTAACCGTTCAATCTAACCGGACGGTAACGAGTTATGTAACGAGCTAAGTATGAGCATGGCAACATTCTCTAAGCTCTCAATGGGGACTAACTGTGTTGGTTCTCTTCCTAAAAGGAATTGTATGTTTGTGATGTGTGTTATGATGTGTACAATACCCGTGTTATGTTATATATATGTATGTGTTGTGTGTTTTTAAATAAATACCATGTCATCATGACAATTGGTTGCGCGTATCCCGGTAGCCGATGGGCTGCGCGTTAGCCATACCAGCAAAGGTGCTGACCCCCTCGGGGGCTCCATATTTTATTGCAGGATGAGGATCGAAGAGGCAGAGTGGCTCTAGATCCTAGAGAGTAGTTTACTTTTGGAGTACTTTTGGATGTTTGCCCGGGATGCGCCTGTGCTCCCGTGGCGTATTATATACTTGTTATGATGGATTACAGTGATGGTATACAGTGACGGATTTTGTAACACTCGGTATTATGTTGGTGTACATATTTATGTTGTTAGTTCTATGCTCGGGAGTCTGATCATCAGACCGGTACATTTGTATTTATTCAGCCTTGTTAGCCACGTGGGTGGTTGACGGCATTGTAGCACCAATCGTTTAGTTACTGTTTAGTAGTTTATTTTCCGCTGCGATTCCAAGTATAGTTATGTGCGTAGTAGGGGTGTTACATTTGATGATTGTTGACGTGTTGGGAGTTGAAAAATGTGTCTAGATGGTGATTTCGGGGGATTTTTGATGTGATTTTGGTGCTTGGATGTGCAAAAACGTGAAGAGAATGAGACGGCTGCCTTCTTTGAGGGTCTAGGGTTCTTGAGGTTCTTCTTTGATCATGGGATAAGGTTCCTTATATAGGCTTCCTTAAAGATAGAAAGATCCGGTAAAAATCGAGATTTACCGACGTTTTAGCTTAAGGGCTTCCAAAAGGAATTTGATTATGAAATTTTACACATGGGTAAAGGATGATATTTCCATATTTTCTAATGTGGAATCGAATTTTTTGGACATTGGAATATTTTTAAATTCAATTTCTCGTCAGATTCAATCAGAAATTGCCAGAAAATTATTGAAAATTCGTAAAATCAAAATTCCAACGCCATTATGCTTCAGATATCATCCTCTATCATGGGTTAAAATTTCAAAGCATTTTGAATTGATTTCACCCATATTTGGAGGAGAGAGAAAGCCTATAAGGGGCTTAGGAGCCTTGAAAAATTATGAAAATGCCCTTGGAGATGACTAAGCTATCACAAGTACTCTGAAATGTGCCGATCGAACTGGGAACCCTCGCTACTAGCCTATTAGTAGAGACTCTCTTCCGGGGGGTTGAAATTTTGGGTATAACAGATTGCCCCCCGTCAACTAGACTTTGTAATGGAAATGAAAAGGCTAGTTGATGCTTGGGTGATACCCCAAAATTTTGGATCTTAAAAGACCGCACGTGCAATCTGACAAGTTATGTCGAGCTATTCTAAGGCGCTGACTACCTATGAGTAAATGGAAGGGTGTCGAGCGGTTCTAAGGCGTCAACCACCTAAAGGTAATAATGAAGTAATGTCAGACTATTCTAAGGCGCCGACTACCTATAAGGATGATATGATGTCAAGCTATTCTAAGGCGTTGACTACCTATAATGAATGAGGTGATGTCAAGCTATTCTAAGGCGCAGGCTACCTATAATGAATGAGATGATGTCAAGCTATTCTAAGGCGATGGCTACCTATAATGAATGAAGTGATGTCAAGCTATTCTGAGGCGTTGACTACCTATCAGTGATTGAAAATTGGTGTTGGGTCGAGTTCTGCTGCTCTGGTGAGTTCTGCTGCATCTGGTGAATCTGAATCTTTGGCTGAGAATCTGTATCTCTGAAGAGTCTGTACCTTCGGCTGAGAATCCGTATCCCTGAAGAATCTGTACCCTCGGCTGAGAATCTTTATCCCTGAAGAATCTGTACCTTCGACTGAGAATCTGTATCCCTGAAGAATCTGTACCTTCGGCTGAGAATCTGTATCCCTGAAGAATCTGTACCTTCGGCTGAGAATCAGTATCCCTGAAGAATCTATACCTTCGGCTGAGAATCTGTATCCCTGAAGAATCTGTACCTTCGGCTGAGAATCTGTATCCCTGAAGAATCTGTACCTTCGGCTGAGAATCTGTATCCCTAAAGAATCTATACCTTCGGCTGAGAATCTGTATCCCTGAATTGTGACGAGGAGTCTCATACGAATAGATGCAATGGTCATGATGAAAGTTGATTATGAAAGTGCCAAACATGGCAATGAGGATGTGCATGTCAAAATACGATCAAAGTGTATGTAGGAAATTTGTCCAAAACAAGAAATTGTTGAAAGAGGTGCCAAACATGGCAGTGTTTGAAGAATAATCTGTTTAATGAAAAGGAAAGCGAAATTATCATTTCCTGACCATAGACTTCGGACTTGTAATTTATCTCCTAGGAGATGAACATGCCATCGGTGGGGTATGGTGTATGATGTAAAGGTAAGGGCTTATGTGGGCCTGTGGTGTTTGATGTGGAGGTAAGGGCTTATGCGGGCCGGTGGTGTGTGATGGTGGTGGTGATGTTTGAGCTCTGGGTTCCAATTGGTGTTGTCATAGCAATTGTTGGAACCAACAATTGCCCCCAGTATTTCCCTTAAGACAATCTGAGCTAGAGTTCATGGCAATCGATCGTTCCGATCGATTGCCCCCAGTATTTTCTTTTATTAAACGTGCGAACGAGTCTCGTCCTCACAGGGTCAGGGCTTATGTTTTTATGTGGTGCTTCCTAACCAACACTCGGCTTGTTTGGTGCTTGCACTCGTTCCTCACCAACAGTCACAACTTCTAGACCATTGAATTCGATATTTGATGGATTTACGCATTTGATCTGTTACTTTCACGTGATTGGACACACAACTATCAAGTCGGAAGTCTTTAAAGCTTATAACGTGGCCACGGGGTGTGATGAAGGACAACGGGACCATGGAGGGATATTTGAGGTATGTGGAGCTTAAATGGGTGACCAAAGCTGCAACTTGCGTCTTCTCTCAGATTCATCTTCTTTGTCTTGAAGTCGTCTGGCTGCTTCATGTTGACATTGTTTTCGAGCTTCTGGACCTGGACTTTTGAAGTTGTCCTTTACACCATTTCTCTTTTCGTCTTTTGGATTTCTTCGAGGCACTTCGGTTTTGCCTCTTTATTTGATCCTTTCTTGACTTTGCCTTCGGGGTTCTTGTGTTTCCCGGCTTTGGGCTTCGAGAGCTATTTTGATGTGTGCTCTTTGGATCCTGTGTCACTCTGGGACCATTTACGGATCGCTTCGTCATGTCGATAGCGGTGTTGCTTTTTTGAACTAATGAAGATGTTATCTGAGACTCGAGCTTCTCGCTTCCTTTGGTCACCGGGTCGGACATTCATCACTGGCTGGGTTATTTTGTGGAGTTCACAATATCAAAAAGGGATATATGAAAGGCTCAGCGGGGGTGCCTTGGGTTTAACATCGGGGTTCACAAGCTTTTGGCTATGTGGTGCTGTACCTAGGTGCTTCGTCATTCATGATAGTTGTGTATCCGTTCTTTGTTACTTTTCGCAGGTCTAAGAATAAATTTACAAACTATCTCCTTCGGTCAGAGTTATGCTGTTTACCTCACCTTTGAACGTGGCCTCCCCGGAGTCGTGTAAAACTGACACGCTCATTCACTCATGGTTTTTCCGCTCAAGACAATCTCGTGAATTTCACTCAGAGACTAGTTCACACGCTTAAACGAAAGATTCGAAGACAATGATCCTAAACTCGGATTGCCCCCAGTATTGATTTGGGGTTTGTGACAACAGTTTGATAGATGTGGGCCTTGAACCTCATTGTGGGTTGTTTGGATATTATGGGGTGAGTTGTGGTGTTTGGTTAGGCATGTTCAAATTTTTAGAAACAAGAGACAAGTCGTTCCATTGCATAGTCAGAAAATGATTACTTCGTGATCCTTGAAATACGTGAGTGCTCTTTTTTTTCAAAGTTTTTTCGAATAAATGAAAAAGGAACTATGTTTTATTCAACAAAAAGAATAATGTTGGAAATTACAAACTCAGGAAAACTACCGAAAATGATTCAAGGGAACTAACTACTACAAAAGTTGAAAGATAACTAATCAGGAAAAGAAATGCATTTAATGAAAAAAACACTAAAAAACAACATTTCTGATGATGCCTGGGCACGCGTGCTCTGCGCTCCCCACCATGTTCTTAGAATTGGAGCCCTTGGTCAATCAGATCCTGGATTCTATGTTGTGGGGCTCTGCAGTGGTCAGTGTCGTGACCGGGCAGCTGATGAAAGTGACAAAATTGATTAAGATCCTTCCCCAAATGAGTAGTGCCTGGCCTCAGGGCGAGCGGTTGCATCGGATATCTTCCTCGAAGCTCTTCAAGTGCTTGTCTTGGTGTCCGGCCGATGTCTGTAAACTCTCTCTGTCGAGAACTCCATCGGGATGGTTCTACTGTCCCAACGCTCTAACCAGGTCCTTTTGACTGTCGATCACTGACTTCCTCATGTTGCCTGGTTCTCTTACGGGTGCAGCTTTGGATGCAAGTTGCTGCTCCTGGTTATTTCTTTGACATTCCCCTCCGATCCTCGGACCCTAATGGAGCCAACTTCAATGCAGTCATAAAGGGTGTTGAGAAGCCTGTCCACTAACTCATCCCGAGTTTGACGTTCGGACTCGAGGGAAAGAGCCTTTGCTTTCAACTCTTCGATAATAGCAACGTAGTTAGATTCCACGACGTCCATGGTAGAACTATGCCTCTGCTCCATGGCTTCAATGGTGGCCATGTGCTTTTGTTCCAAAATTGTGAGCTGGGCTTCCATGTCGATTGGACCGCACTTAGGACTTGAGTCTACCTGTGTCCAAGGTGTCCATTATTAGCTAACAAAAGGAAGTGGGCTGAAAGATACTAAGGTGAGAATGACGCTTCACAAGATAGATCAAAACAGACTTAGGCTGAAAGCAAGTGGGCCAGGATACCCAGAGAATGAGGTGTTTGGGCTGGAGTATCTTTCAGACTACGAACTGGCACTTGGGCTGAAATCTAGACAGATGGCTTTGATTGGGCCTGAGAGGTGACACCTAGATCTAGGGTTTAGGGCTAGGGCCCGAATAAAAAGTCTACCTAGTCTAGAATGAGCCCTTGGGCCGGAATGTGTTTGGGCCTGGAGTAAAGCACATGGGCTGGAATGGTCTCTAAATCACAAATGGGCCTAACTTTCTTTGGGCCAGAGAAGATGGTTGCTAAGTAGAAAAAGATGTTATTTTCAGAACTTGTGGGTTATTTCAAGTTCAGGTGGATTTCTTTTTTTTTTGGCCTAGAACTAATTGGATAATTCAAATTGGGCCAGAAGAGAAATCACCTAAGTCTAAGCTTTTGGGTCGAAGCCCGAATGACTCACATATTAAACCAAACAGGACCTCTGGGCCACAAACAAGTAGAGCCGCCAATTCGGCTGGGCTAGGTTAATGTAGGAGAAGTTCCTATCAATCTCTAGGCTGGGTAATGGGCCAATCATATAAGCAAACAAGGCCCACACAAATTCAACATGTCCTCACTTGACGGTTAAATCAATTTGGGTATGGATCGATCCGGAGAGGTGCTTGGGGCTTGGGCCCAGGTCGCCACAAAGGAATAAGGCTTGCACGCTATTCTCTTTGCGCTTCCTCACTTTTTTCACATCACCTGAAGGTGTGCGTGAAATACCCGTGAATTTTGAGTTAGGATATATATATATATATATAATACATAGTTGAACTAAATAAGTTATTAAATAGTTAGTTAAGAGTAGAACTGATTAGAGGCCCAGGGAAGTTAAGATAATTATATCACCTTTGTTTCTTTTCCTAAATTAATACAACACTAAAATATATGATACTGAAATACTTTCCTTATATTTCCAGTGTTATCTTTTGTAACTTATTTATAAGATCTTCTTATTTATCTTAAGGGAATTACTAATACTGTTTCAATTACTTATTGATTTCTTAATAAACTACTTTCCCTAATAGATAAATTTGGCCGAATTGGTTTCTTTATTTACATTAGTAAATCATCCCTTATTCTCTAGTTAGTTACGTGATATATTTCTCCTCTTATTACGGAACTGATTTTATTCTTACTTAATTTAATATATTCCTTTTCCCACTTAAATAAATTGTTAAGTGTTGAGTTATTTTATCTACCTATTTATTCTCTCTCCCTAAAAGATATTTTGTCCATCCTTATCGCTTTCCAACAACTAGATTATTCCCTTTCTCATTTTGATTCCAATTAGTAATTACTCCTTATTTATCTAACCTTTTGAATCTAGTTATTTTTCAAATTGATTACGACGTTGGTCATTCAATCTACTTTCCGAAATTATTTGCAACACTACTCGTTAAATACATTTTCCAAAACTATTTACATTGTAGATTATTTCTTTCTCTTTTAAAAGAAACTAAATACATTTAATATTCAATTAATATTATTTCTTTTTCTCTAATATTACCGTTCTATTTAATCCACGATCTCCTCCTCATCTTCTTCATCCTCTTCGTGATGTTATTACGCTCCTCTCCAAAATCCCAAATTCTCGTTCTGCAACTGATAAGTCTCTTCCCTGGTGCCGGCTTAGATAGAAGGGGTAAGGTCTATTACTTATTAAGGCTTTGGGATTATTTTGGGTTGTATTGGTGTGGTTTCTGATTGGTAATGTTGTTGCAATTCTAGACCCCGAATTCTCTGACGGACGCTACTAGTGGTTTGGCTGTTTCGTCTTTGCAGTGTTATGCACAATCAGGTAAATGTTGTGCTCAACATTCTCTACCTCTATGTGTTTGCGAATTAACAATGGATTGGTTTGGATGTGGTTTTGGTATTGTGAAAGTTTGGGAATTACTTTCTCCCGTGTTTCTGGTGTGATGTCTGCGAAAGGGTTTTGACAAATGTTTTGGGAGACTTTCTTTGAATTGATTATTGGATTGTTGGTACCTCTTGGTACTCCGTGTATATTATTGGTGCCTTATTGGCGCTCCGTGTAATTATTGGTACTAAGTACCCCGTGGATATTCTTAATATTTTGCCTGCAGACATAACTTGCAGTTAAGCTCTAATGATCTACTCCTTTGGGTCATAAGTTACCTTCTGGGGGGTGTGCACACTTAAGGACGTAGAGTGAGGTGGGATTCTAATTGTTGCGACCCGATTTGGGGGTCGTCCGTGTAAACCATTGGTTTGATTCTTTGAAAGTTCTACCCCGAAATGTTTTACTAATGGTGGTTTGGTGTTGGTGAAACTGGTTAACGTTATGGTGTGAGTTAATGTTTTGCAAATGTAAAATGAGTTTCAAAATGTATTTTACAAGTTGAGGCAATGTTTACTCAGTTTCACTGATTTGCGCGATCCCTTCGTGTTTTCTGTTGTTGTTTTCTGATCGCAGGTACTTATGGATGAATAGGGGACTTGGGAACACGCTATCACATAGCTTAGGATGACCAGATTAAACTTCATATTGTTAAAGTTGAGTTGTGATGTTGAAAGTACTTTTGTTTTACAAAGTTTGGTAAATGTTTTGGTTGAATAAAGCCTGAGCACTCAATGGGTATTGAGTGTGGCGGTAACGCCCTGGTAAAATTTATTTCCGTTGCCGTTGAGTTAAGTTGTCAGTTATTGTGTTCAAGACAAAGTCCTTTGACAATTATAAATCGTTTGAGATTATCATATGTTGATTTCAAAGTTGTTTCCGCTGTACTTCTTTGGTATATACTGCTCACTATGTTTTCAAACTGATTTTCGCAAGTATGGCCCCCGAGATGCATTTTATTTTTCTGTCTTTAGCTGTGTCCGAACATCTGTCCGAACTTCAATGTTCGGACAGCATGCGAGGACGGGTCTGACTGTAAGTCTCGGCACATGTCCGAACTTACATGCTCGGACCAATGTTCAGACAGACCTTGTTTCTCAATTTTAAGCCTCGTTTGACATCCGTTTTAATCCCCATCTGCGGCGTTGGATTCGTATTGTTTTCTACTTTATAATGAGTCAAAATCCAGGGTGTTACAGTGCGTCTGCGGCCGGGTCTTTGACTGACCAAACAATGGGCTAGGTAAGGACACTGCCAGGAAAACGCTTGGGGCTAAAGCCCAGGTATTAAGGGGATGTGGTTAGACGACATCCTCCTCTTTTCCCCCGCTTATTCACATCACCTAAAAGGTATGAGTCCCTGACAGGGGACCCTCAAATGGGTCCCGGGGTGAAATCGGTTTGTGTGGACCCTCGCTCTCATATGATGCAAAGGTACAGAAATTAAAGTGCGCACAAGAGTAAACAAACAAAGTAATAAAACCAAAAATAAACAATTTCAAGTTAAGCCCTCTTTCTTAAAATTAAACAAGTTAAAATTAAGAAGTTTGTCCCCAGCAGAGTCGTCAGTCTATGAGCCTCGATTTTAAAACCCTATCCTATGTGGATTAAGTTGATTGGGATCTAGTCGGGTTTTAGGTCCACTTATAACCTAAGATTAATAACTATGTCATAAAAACAATAATTATTAAAACCTAAGCTAGCTCACTGGAACATATTATGAGTCACCACCTAATTTTAACCTAGATCAAATTAGGAAAGGAGAGTTTGGGTTCGCGGGCTTGATATTCGACTTATTTAGGGTTCAATTACTTTCATTACCCTTCCTAGGTCGTTTTTCCTCTACTTGGTTTATTTACGGCTTATTACGAAGCTTTTTAACCTGTGCGCGAGCTTCTGTTTTTTTGTGTTTTTTAGCATTTTTGACAGAAAATTAAAGTGAACTTAAAGCTACCTAAGCTAGGGTTTCGGAGGCAAATTAGGTCGAATTTTGCTTAGTCCGTAGCCACGGACCCCATGTCAGAGACCACGGACCCCAGTTAACCTAATTATACAAAGAGTCGAATTAAAGGAAAACAAAATTGCAAAGTCCGGGGCCACGGACAGGCTGTCCGTGGGCCGGACATTATTAGAAAACCCAATTTTAAAATTTAAAATCCGCCGCCGTCCGGGGTGCCGGCCACGGACAACCCGTCCGTGGTCCGGGACCAAGGTCCGAATCCCGGACCACCCACGACAGGGGTTTTATGGTGGTTCCCGAAGGTGTTTTTGGCCTCAAAATTGCACGTGTAGCCTGAAAGGTATAAATTCGTTAGTAATTGAAAGATGCAGTTTGAAGTCGAATTATGTACGAAACTTGAAAAACAAGTAACAAGCCAGAAAAAAAGTATTAGCAATACAGAAGCGTAAAAGGTTAGTTTGAACCCGAAATTTGACAGAGTAGTTAATAAGGTCGTGGAGATTTAGAAAGTAGAATTGCAACCTGTTTTAACTTCGAATTCAGGAGGATTCTTCACGTCGGGATTCTTCGGGGCTCTGATGGTGTCAGTTCCGGATTGAGTTCGACCCGAGCTTCTGGTTCTGCTGATTGTTGAAGGTGTTTCTTCACGTTTTGGAGGTGGGTTTGGTTGATGTTTGATGATTGTTGATGTGTTGGGGAGTTGAAAAATGTTTTAGATGGTGATTTCGGGGGATTTTTTATGTTTTTGTGCTTGGATGTGCAAATCGTGAGAGAATGAGACGGCTGCCTTCTTGAGGGTCTAGGGTCTTGAGGTTCTTCTTTGATCATGGATAAGGTTCCTTATATAGGCTTCCTTAAAGATTGAAAGATCCGATAAAAACCGAGATTTACCTGTTTTAGCTTAAGGCTTCCAAAATGAATTTGATTCTGAAATTTTCACCTGGGTAAAGGATGATATTTCTTAATTTTCTAAAGTGGAATCTAATTTTTGGACATGGAATATTTTTAATTCAATTTCTCGTCAGATTCAATCAGAAATTGCTAGAAAATTTGGAAATTCGGAAAAATCAAAATTCCAACGCCATATGCTTCAGATGTCATCCCTATCATGGGATAAAATTTCAAAGCATTTTGAATTGATTTCACCCATATTTGGAGGAGAGAGAAAGCCTATATGGGGCTTAGGAGCCTTGAAAAATTACGAAAATGCCCTTGGAGATGACTAAGTTGTCAGTAGTACTCTGAAATGGTGTCGATCGAACTGGGAACCCCGCTACTAGCCTATTAGTAGGACTCTCTTCCAGGGGGGTTGAAATTTTGGGTATAACAGGAAGCTAGTCAAGCAAGATCATGTCAACGACCCCACCTTCGACTGGGAGTCTTTTGCATCTCTCCTCCATTCAAAATACTATCCGGAGCATGTGAAAACAAAGAAAAGGCTAGAGCTGGACGCCTTGAAGATGACAGAGAAGATGTCTGTCGACGAGTACTACCGCAGTTTCACTTTTATCCTCCGTCTTCTTCCCGACCTAGGATACACCGGCCAGGTGTTGGTCGATCGCTTCTATGGCGGTCTGAGCCATCGCCTTCGGTACGGTTGGGCTACACTAGATTTACCTCCCTTCAGGTAAATATCGGTTAACCCTTAGTACCATTTCAATTCCTTAAATTCCTTGAATCTCCTCTTTATCCTTTCTTAAATGAGAATCCCGGCTAATACCTGAAACTCCAGGAGTGTTATCACGCGGCTTCTCGCGTTGAGATCACTTGCCAGCTAAGGGATGAAGAAACCGCGCTGAAGCGCAAGGCCAACAACAAGAACACCAATGGCGAGGAGCAGAACCAGGTAAACTGGAAAAAGAAGAAGGGAAATTTCTTTCAACAATCCCAAAAAAATTCCCAATGAGAGCAGTGCCCATGCTGAGCAGGGCAAACCAGTTGAGCTTCTTCAACTTGGTTCATCTGCACCGGTGGCAGCAAAGCCACTGAGATCATACCCACCTAAGGGTAAACTTCTATTTCTAATTTGTATTCGTATCAGTATCATATCTAGTATATTCACGCACACATGTGCTAACCCTTTACACCTTAGGTTCTGGCTCCGGTTCCACCAAAACCTTCTCCGACGGCCGCACCTATGTGTGCAGAAAATGCAACCAAGACCATCCCGGCAAGGACTGCTATGGGAGAGAAATCAAATGCTACAACTGCCAGAAACCCGGCCATACAGCCAATAGATGCCCCGAGAATGCTAAACCGAAAGGGAACTTCCAGAGCTACAAACAAAGAGAAGGCAAGGAGGTTGCATCTGGCGACGCACCGACCCCGCAGGCACCACAGGGACAGGGATCCCGGGGACCTCAGAGGGGTGCACCTCAGAGGCAGCCTGTCCTTCATGTCATAGACCGTGACGGGTCCGGTTCTAAGTCCGGCCCAGGTAAATATCTAAACCTTGAATCCTTGAGAAGCATGACTAAGTATTAGAGTAATCGTATGAGTGAATGCATGAGTAAATAAATCGCAGTGTGTATTAAGCATGAAATGAAGTAGTTGAAACTAGTACTCACCGTAGATGAAATTTATAACCATAGGAAGCTTTAGTATCTATTATCCGATACCGGTAAACCTGAACCAAGAAGAGATCGACATCACCAACCACTACTACACCAACGAACAGTGTCAGGTCATCCGACCAGGTATGATCTTATTAAGGGGATACCTGACACCCGAAGCGCAGATCTCAATCATCCGACGATGCAACGAGCTAGGAACGGGTCAAGGTGGATTTTATACACCCGAATTCCCCGGTGGAGCGAAGATGAAGCTGAAGATGATGTGCTTGGGAAAGGATTGGAACCCTTATACCAAGACATACCAGGAGACACGAACACAAGATGGAGCGACGCCACCGACGATACCTCCAGAGTTTCAGACACTCGTCACACAATCAGTAGAACTTGCACAACAATGCGAATATAAACCGATCCCCGCACTCGAAGCGGACCTTCATATCGTCAACTTCTATGAGAAAGAAGGACGACTTGGGTTACACCAAGACAAGGACGAGACAGCGGAATCCCTTGAACAAGGGGTGCCCGTAGTGTCTTGGTCCATTGGTGATGACGCCGTATTCCTGTATAGCGAGCAGAAGCGTGTGGACCTCGCACAGAGACTGGTATTGAGATCAGGAGATGTCCTAATCATGGGTGGAAACTCTAGGATGCTGTATCACGGGATCAACAAGATCAAGTTGAATACGGCACCACCGGCAATAATCAATGCCACACACATGAAACCAGGATGCCTGAACCTTACCTTTAGGAAGTATTAAATTCATAGTATCATGTAATCGATTAGTAACGTGTATCAGAGACACGGTATGTATGATGGTTGGTTTATCAATAAAGAGCAGTGTTGATTTAATTCCACTTGTGTCCACCATCGATACTTATCCAATTGTGAATTCAATAGGCTGTGGACTCGGTACCGAAGGTATCCTGAGTATCCTCACCGAAGCACAAGCCGGCAAGAGCGGCACCATCTTAACGGGAACCTTCCCAGTGAACGGCATTGATGCCAATGTGTTATTCGACTCCGGCGCCTCTCACACCTTCGTATCACCATCTTTTGTGAAGAGGTTGAAGCTAGATGCGGATGAGCTACCGAATTTCATGGTTACTCTCCCATCGAAGGAGCGAGTAAAGTGTACCAAATATTATCAATCAGCCACCATCGAAATCAAAAACGAAGCGTTTCCCATTTCCTTCATCGAGTTTAATGGATTGGGATTCCACTTAATCATCGGAATGAATTGGTTGGAGCGGCACAAGGGTAGAATCCTCTGCGCCGAGCATCGATTGCTGCTCAAGAGTCCTTCTGGGGTTACTGTATCTTACCGCCAGAGATCGAGAGAGCCTTCGACCACACTTATATCTGCTATGGCTATGTACCGGGAGCTTAGAAAGGGCCACGAAGTATATCTGTGTTATGTACAAGACCTAGAGAGAGATCCAGAGTTCAGTGAAGATGTACCGATTGTATCCGAATTCCCTGATGTATTCCCTAAGGAGCTACCCGGCATGCCACCACCGAGAGCAGTGGAATTTGAAATTGATCTTTTGCCAGGTACCGGTCCCATTGCTAGGGCCCCCCCCCCCACTGTACCGCATGGCACCTGCAGAAATGACTGAACTGAAAGAGCAATTACTTAGAGACCTTCTCGACAAAGGGTTCATACGCCGAGCGTATCACCCTGGGGAGCACCGGTTCTCTTCGTGAAGAAGAAGACGGTGCCTCTGACTTTGCATTGACTACCGCGAGCTGAATGCGGTCACAGTCAAGAATAAATACCCATTGCCATGCATCGATGACCTATTCGACCAGTTGAAAGGAGCATCTGTAACACCCCAACTCAATCCAAATGTGGTCTCGAAACTTAACAGTATTATATACACATGTCACAGCGGAATTCCTTACAATCCAGGACCTTGCCACGGTCTGACTACAGAATATACCGAACATTAGTCTAACAACCTTAACCACTTACATAACCTTCTTACAATCCTCTCACAACCTATACATCTTACTAACTCAACTTGCCATACGAGTGTACAGGCACAACTCGTAGGCCACACTAAACCCTTAACAGCTGTGTCCTCTTCTTAATCTCGCGTCGGCCGCTTCCTGATATTCACCTGTGTAGTAAAAAAGAAGCCCCCGAGGGGTCAGCACGAATGCTGGTACGATCCTCTCATGGCCCCCAAGCTAACGTGGCTACGACGACTAATTGTCGATAGCATGGAGGTTGATTAGATGCACAACATAATAGAAAGTGCAGTAAAAACAACTCAGATATGAACAATCAAAGTTCACACACAATGAACGACTTAAATGCGTTCCCTTAATTAGAGAGTTAGTTATTTAACTCTTTAAGTAATGTTCCCTCTTAAACTTAGTCCATCCTTATCTCACCTCAATCTTAGTCTTATCTTAATCTTAGAAACAACCATCCTTTAAAGAGGAGTGGATGTAGCTTATCTTAATCTTAATATTACAAACCATCCTTTACATAGGAATGGTTGCAACTTATCTTAACCTTACCTTAGTCTCTTAATAATACAAATCATCCTTTAAACCGGAATGATTGTAACTTAACTTAATCTTAATCTTAATCTCAATAATACAAATCATCCTTTAAACAGGAATGATTGTAACTTAACTTAATCTTAATCTTAATCTCAATAATACAAATCATCCTTTAAACAGGAATGATTGTAACTTAACTTAATCTTAATCTAATCTCAATAATACAAATCATCCTTTAAACAGGAATGATTGTAACTTAACTTAATCTTAATCTTAATCTCTATATACAAACCTTTCCTGGAAGGGATTGGCCGTATCTAATTCGAACCTGGGATTTAGGTGATCCCACCGCACCATCTTAATGCCACCTACTCTGGACGGGAGTCCAGCGTAGCTGAGCCGGCAACCGGCCCTAGGCAACAAGTCCGAAGACAAGTCCTTAATCGGAAGTCGAATCTGCTATAGATACCGACTCCCTTTCCTTAGCATGCATGACCGGAGATCGGTCCCGGGTTTCCTCACTCAAGTTCCAGTTAGTAGTTAACTCAAGACCATGTTTGTTGGTTAACCTCTTTCGGTTCATATCGTCCCACATTAGGGGGCGTTCCTTAGTCTCACTCAATTCCTTACTAAACATTGGTTAGTAAGTTCCCACGGTATGTTGTGTTAGTTTTCAAACATCACACAACAATATAATACATATATAAATATGTTCCGGTTGCATGCTTTATCTTGTTTAGTGAGCACACAAAACAAATAGCACACAAGCCGAGGGACACCTCGTTAGCAAGCAGGTCACAAGAAGAAACAACTGTACCGTTCACCGTTGGCCGTTTGGTTGCTTACTCTCTTCCGGAGTCCAAATTCCAAGTCCTAAAACATTCATTCAGTTTTAGGTTGTTAATCACTTAACTTAATTCAACTTACTTAATTTGTTTAACTTACTTAGTTCCTTAATGGTCCCCACCTAACACCTCTTAGGTCTTACACTTAATCTTACAAACTTAATCTTAAACTTTCAAGTTTATACTTAACTTAGCTTAATCTCTTAAGTTCTTAGGGTCTCAATCATTACTACTCTACCAAAGGCATACCTTATTACCCATTGCCATTCTTAGAATTCAAAATTTCTTTTTTTTTTTCTAAGTGTTAAGGGTCGACCGACCCACCGACCGACCCAACCCCTGGGTCGGTCCATTACAGAAACTCTTCCGTCTTTTGAAACCCATCCGACCGACCCAAAGCTAAACCGACCGATCCAAAACCCTCTGGGTCGGTCCTCTGCCGAAGCATTTTCCTTCATTAAATCTTGCCCGACCGACCCACCGACCGACCCATCCTTATGGGTCGGTCTATTGCCGAAACATTTCTGATGGGTTAGCAAGGTCCGACCGACCCAGAACTGGGTCGGACCCTGGGTCGGTCCACTACAGATTTTCCTCATAAATTGCTCTTCTAATTCCAAACTCTTCCACAAGTGTCCTAATAGGTCCAACATCATCTTGGCACCTTAAACCCACCTTATAACCTCCTTTAAATACCTTAAATCATCCACCAAAATCCACCTTAGTCATTATGCATTTCCCTTGTAATAATGCTACCCTTGTAATGCTTTCCTCTAGGTTTCTAGGTGGTGGTTCATACTTAATGTAACCACTATGCCAATGTTTTCCTCACCACTATAACATCATCTCCCAAGCATCTCTCACTATCTAAAACTCTTTCAAGCATTTACTAAAAGTTCCTTCACAAGCTTAAGCTTCCATACACCAACACCTTATTTCCTTCCTAGTTGTTTACCAACATTTGCCTAAGTTCTAAATACTCAATTACATTCTCTTGATTCCTAAATCCCCCAAGGTAATGCCTAAGTCATTACCACTCATTCCAACACTTTACCTTACCCCTCTTCGTCAAGACAATCTCTAAAACTTCCTTAGTCATTATATTCCCTTAGAACATATCTTAATCACCTTAAGCATCATACCTTCTCCTTAAACTTATGCTCAAGTCTTATATTCCTCATCTCATGATTTTGGTGTGCTCAAAACACTCACCCATCCTCTAATTCCTCCTAGACATCTCCAGATCATTTTAAACCTCAAGAACCCCTTAGTTAACTCATTCCCACTCAAATTCCTTTAATGCTCCCTAGTAAACCCTAGGGCATATTAACTCACCACCACCACTTAAACACTTTGTTTTCTACTCAAATTTCGCCATAGCTCCTCTAGTATCTCATCATTCCCAAACACATTATTTTCCTCATTTAACCATCTCACACACATCAAGTTCTCCTCATCATATCATCACCCAAACCAACTCATTCATAACAAACTCAATATATTGCAATAATCTTAAATTGCATAGCACTAAGGCTCTTAAATGACATGGCTCTTAGGCCCTTAAATGACTTAAACTTAAACACTGAATTTCCCACATGTATAAGCTTTCAACCTGCAAATACACTCATCAATCTCATAGTAGTTATAATGCTCTTAAAATCCTCCTTAAACTTATATTACTAACTCATTCTCATTAGCTCCTTAATCACAAGTTCATAAGCTTGTTTAAGTTCCTTTTCTTAGGTTATAACCCATTACCTAATGTAAGCCCTAGGCTACATTGGTACTCATCTAAACTCATTCCTTAAAACTAAACCACCATTAGGTAAGCATTTTACCTTGTTTTCTCAAGCTTATCTTAACTTCCTCCTTAGACCTTCTTCTTGAATGAATATCGGCCACCACTCAAACTTCCCTTGCCAATGTTCTAATCAATAACCAATGACTCATATGAGCACTAAACAATACACTAACCTTAAGGAGTAAACCCTAGGTTAAAAATGTGTTCTAAGGTATTAAACTGAATGTTTTACCTTGGATTCTCAAAGCAAGCTTGGATATGAATCAAGAAGGACCTCCTCTAGCCCTTGGAGAATAGAATCAAGCTAGAACAATGGATAAAAATGAATCCCCATGAGTAGTAATTTTCGGTAATGTGTAGAAATGGTGGAAACATGGTTTTTCTTACATTTTCTTTACCTTAAGAGAATGGAGAAGCTAATGAGCTCTTCAAACTTGATTTTCCCCCATCAATGGAGTTTTCTCATGGCACCAAAATGGAGCTTTGAAAGATTTGAAAAGATAGAAAGATAGGTCTTGACCTAACTAAGAATAATCTATGCTCACTTTTTGATTTGGAGCTAAAATGAACATTTGGTGAGCATTTGAAGATGGAGCATAAATGGAGACTTCAACCACGGTTTGGAGCAGGGAAGGAGAAAGAAAAATCGTGGAAGGAAGGAGAAATGAAGAGAGAGAGAAAGAAAGGTGGCTAATATGTGATATTTGCTTTAATAAAGCAAATAGTAACTTTCTTACTTACTCTTCTTTTCCTTTCTTATTTGACTACTTATGGTGACTCACCCTTCTTAGAAAAAACCGGCCCCCTTCCTTAAATGAGGCTAGTCATGGTCTTTGTTGACCAACTAATTAGCTTATATTGATTAAAACTTAAACTAGCACTAAATAGTTACTATTCACTAATCAAGGCACATAATCGGGAAATTTTTGATTTCCCATTGATTTAGACCTCCTAATGTGATACTAATTAGTACACATGTTGATTAAAGAGTAATGATGGACATTTAGCCACTCAAAACTCAATTCTAAGACAATTTCTCAAAAATGTGCTTTAAGAATTCTTAAAGCACATTTTGTGTTTTAACTTGTTTTCAAGCTTGGTTTTCTTTGCTAATTGATTTAAAATGACCATTAGGATATTACTAAGGTCTTATCATGATATTTGGGTACTCACCCAAGTCTCTCCAAGCTTAGAGCACGTTTTTGCCCTGATTGCCCTTAAGACACTTCCTTGTGTTTTCCTTGGTTTAAATTGTCTACCAATCTTTCTAAGGCATATTTTAGCCTTACTACATCATGATTTGATGTTTACTTAACATACTTAGGTTTGGGGTATTTCAATCTACCCCCCTTAAAAGAACTTTGTCCCCAAAGTTCCCATGCATCTTATCTCATTAGAATACATGTCTTACCTCATTCCTTAGATCATATAGATCATACTTATGTATACTTAATCTCATTGGATCATTGGATCCTCCACATTCTTATACTTAAATATCACACAACATGCTTAAGCATGTGTAGCACTCAAAATTCCTTTTGTTCCTTTTGATGATTAAAACATTCACATAACTTCCAACGTATTCTCCCATGTCACCGGTCCGTAGACAATGGCTCATTCGTCCTCGTCACCATGGGCTAGAATACAAAACACGCTGCTCTCCCCATGTCACCGGTCCGAAGACAAAGGCTCGTGCGTCCTCGACTTCATGGGCGAGACTCAGTAAAAAGGTAATCCTTTTTACGAGGTCATGTGAGGAATAATTCCTCTAATTAAAAATACAAGCAACTCCAATTTCATTTTTTTTTATCCTAAGGCCTCTATCCTTAGTGTGATTTACTTGTGACCACTGGTAGGGAGTTTCAGGAATAATCCTACCCTGATGTGATCAGCATCAGTGTAGAACCATCCTTCCACTCCAATTTGTGTTCGGTTTCCCTTGATCCCTAGAAAATCAAGTTCCACCTCCCACGTCATTTTCAAACATCAGTTAATTCACTCATGTCCAATTTTCTATCTTTTTAGTTCTTCTAATCATAATCAATACATCTCCAAAGTGTGGACTAAGTCCATCAAACATTCTCAATTCATCTCTTAGTAACTACCTCCAGACTTAAATTCCTACTAAATTCCATATCAGTCTCATACCACATATCATTACTATATCCTTCCTCATGCTCATATCAAATAATATCTCATAGTGTTATCTTATTCTTACCTCACACATAGTCTCATATCGACTTATACCTCATATATTCCTTATTCCTTAAGTCTCCTTAATCCTCTTCCTTAATTCTCTTAACTTGTACTCACACCGGAGTTAACAAGATAGATACTTAATATGTATGGTATTCACATCTTCTGTGTGCAATAACCATGGTTTATCTTAAAATGTTTATGTAAAACATATTCTCAAATTATTTTGTGCTATGCACATCGTAGTTTATGTACTCAGTACACAAACATACGCTAAGCGGTTTTCGCTCTACCCCCCTTAAAATGGATTACGCCCACGTAATCAGCGTTATATGATCTTTGAACATAAGTTCAAGATGTCTAATTCTTACCAAGCATTCTAGCTTCCATGTCATCTATCTTGCTTATAATTCGATCAGAAATGACTTAGTCTCTGTATCGAGGATTCTTAACGGTACTTATACCGTTTTCTCAACTTAGTTTGGTCTAATCTCAAAGTAGTGGTCTGCTAGCTTCCGCTGTGCGACTCTGATAATCTTAGGCTTAATTGTCTCAATGGACACGTGTTATCTTTATATATACACGGCCTTAATGAGTTGTAACTCGTCTATTCATTCTCCCTGAAGATCTTATGCTCATACTCTTAGTATTTTCTCGAATGTCTAAGTTGTTCTCCCCAACTGACCTTTGGTCTGAGGATGGTTCTTAGTTTGAAACTACTGTTTAGTGCATAATGCGCTTTACAGTCTTAATCTCTTACATCTTAAGACATGTCCAATGTCTGTACTTAACAATTCGTGCTCTTCGCACTTCATAGTCCATAATTATTTGTTCTTTGGTTCCCTTGCGTTACTAGTTCAACTGAATTCTTCTCTTTGACTGTTTGTGGTAGTAGCTGCTCTTGTGTGATCTTGCGTCGTTGTCGGTGGTACGGAGTCGACTACTTCCCGTGTTCCTTACACCACTCGTTCACATGCATGGGGTACCTTACTGGTACATTACTACTTACCCAACTAACTCATAAATGAGCGTGTCAGGCCTGCAAGCCCCTGTGGGGTGCAGTCGTCCCACGTCTCGTTTTAGTAAACTCATAGTGTTCGTCACACGTTTAGCTATCGCTAATTATGAAGTATTCTGTTGTCGATCTCCTCTTCATCGTTCCATAATAACATTTATTGTTCTTCTTGAAGTTAATCAAGGAAAATCCATTTAATGCGTTCTTGGGTATTGTATGCTCTAGCTCTTTCTGTATCCCGCACTGATTTGGTCTCTTAATATCTGAGGTCTCTTTCCGTAGAGCCTCTTATCTTTTTCCTCATATTTATGCTACTAGGAATGCACTTCCAGTTCCTTAAGGAATGGGTAGTGTGCTTCCTGTAAAATCTTACCTAACTAGGTCCAGACTACTGGCATCAATGCTCAGTTTGTCTACCATCTTATTTTCTCACTTATGCTGGTCTTAACTCATAAATCTAATTGCCTCAGTGTCAATATTTGACGGCTCATACATAATGGTCGCCTTACCGCGCACCATGACTTAATTCACTTATCTAACTATTGTACTCACGACCACTACTACCGTGGTAGTTGGCCTTTACCTTGTTGCCCATTAATGGTGCAACCTCTTACTCACTTATTCTAATGCCTTACCTTATACTCAATCCCCTCTTGGTGTAAACACACTGGGAGTTCTCTCATTCCGGTGTATGGCGATTGCCGTACCGTGTTGTAAAATAGTTGACTCTCGATGTAAAGATGTTCTGCTCCAATCTCAAATTCGTAAGTAGGCTAATGTCTTTCGCTTTCTTTCATCCTTAGTGATGTTGTCTACCATGTAGTTTAACTGGTTACTGAAGAAGTCATCCACTGATTCACAAGCTCTTCTGAGCATTGCTTAATCGACGTGCCATAACGTGCAGTCACAACGCTTATCTCTGATCATTTCTAATTCTTACATCCTGGGTGTTGGATATGAGGTCTATTTCTGCAACCTACCTTATTACTCAAGTGTATCTGATATATTTCAAGGAAATCTCAAGGTTCATAGTTTCCATTTTCTAAATAAAGTGTATTTCACCTCTAATAAGTGAAAGCCTTTTTGAGGGGTTCATTCCCACTCATGGCCTCACAACAAGGAGAGGTATCCCCACCCTAAAAGGCATGGTTCGTTCTCCGCTCCTGTCCTTAGCATTATCTCAATATTCTCATTGGTACCTTTTCTTGGTATTGTTTTTCCCAATCTAAATTATAGGTTTGGTAACCGTTCATATCTACGCATTGTAGTTCCTCATGGCTTAAATAAGCTCTCTTATAACTTACTGCGCCTCGGGCTCTGATGTGGTTAACATCCTTGGCTCGTAGGCTCCTAATGCTTAATGTCTCAGTTCATTATTTGTACTCTTACTCCTCTGCAGGTCTTCCTTATGAGATTCTGGTTCTGGAACTTCATCCACCGTTAGGTTACATCCTGCTTCCGGCTATGGAAGTTGTTCAGGTGTTCTGAGGTTACTTAATATCTTTGACAATGCTGTCATTTTACTAGACTTATGTCTCTTAACAATCAAGGTTAGGTTCGTATTAGGCGTTTGCCTTACGGTGTCCAAGTTGGATATCATCCAGTCATCTTATACCTTCATCTCAATGCTTCGTTCAACTTCTGTTGACTACGCCACCCGTTGATGAACAATCATACTTGGGTGTTAATGAGTTAAGCAAACAGTGTTAACTGTCATTCATCGGTTGTTCGGTTCGACTATGCCCGCTCTGTGTGGGTAATCTGCTGAGCTTCCCTCTGTCGGGATTCTACATTTTAATCCTTAGTAGGTTATAGCTTACGTTCATTTCTTTTACCCTTGATTTCCGGGTTTTCCAACATCTTCATTGAAGAATGTGGTCATTGGTGTCCTTAATGGTCACTCCGGGAGTCTCATCCCGTTTTCGTTGTAAGTCGTTCAATCGACTACCTTTATTGTATCTCTTGATACATTCCATGAATGTTGTTATTTACGTAGTGCTTTTGCTCGAATTATTGAGCGATCTCTTAGGTTCCTCCTTGAGATCCGGGTTTGGTGTTTTTACCACACTGTCGGTTGTTGTTGTAGTAGGTTGTACCGTTGCTCATATTCACATCGTTTAGTATTCTGTCCAAGTTCAGCTCCCTGCTGACTGGTGTGTAACCTCATCTCATCGTGGTCAGGCCGTCGGGCCTTTCCAAGGTCTTATTTTTCTGTTCTTATGGATTTACAATCCGGTATTAATTTATGCTACATCTGTAGCGTTCTCCTATTTTGCCTTGATGGCTTTTCGTGTGTCTTAGCCGTGGTAGCACTTGCTATAGCAAGTGCGCCATGCAGGATGGGCTATTGGTACAAGGTACGTCGGTAGTGACACTTCCTTCTAATTTCTATGTAATTGGTAGTCCTCGGGACTCCTTCGATAATCACTTATTTTGGACAACCGTCCATCCGGCAGTTTCCTTGTTGTTTGACAGTACTGTCATACATCAGGGCATTCCTCTTTCTGAGGGAATCCCTTAATATTTTCTTATGTCTTAATCCTCCCTCCTGTCTCCACACGTTTTGTTGTGGTTACTAAGCAACGATTTTCCTTTAGGCACCACATTGTAGTCCTATTCCGGTATACAACTTATATGAGTTCCTATCGTCGTCCGCATTATGTTGGCCAGGTTTTGCAACCTTCCTCATTATATGGGTTTGGAGTTCCCGTTTCTAACCGGACTTTCCAGTAATCTCAATCCTCATGCTTTGTATTTTCCCGCTGTTATGCTCACTCGGACCGCTGTCCGGTACTCATGTCGCTTATCATTTCCTTATTCATTGCACGCGTAGTGCTTTCCTTATCATTGGTATTGCGGGTTATTTCGACTGCGTAGCATGTCGACCCATGTTGCCGGTAATTACCGTTCTTTTACTGGTAGTATCCCATAGGTAGCGCTTGTCTATCTGTTGCGCTCCATTGAAAATCCCTCAGTTCTCCTTAACTGTTATGCCACAAGATGTTTCTTGTATTGCTTACTATTAGCTAACTGCCAGATCAGGTTTCCCCGAGTAAGAGAAGGCTTTCTTCTCTCTGGCGTGCGTTCCACAAATTCAGGGTTAGGGATGTGGAGGGCGGGTCTAGGTACTATGGATGTCCGGTAAACACCGGGAAGTCCTGACTAACGCACCTCTCACTCTATCTCTTAACCTTAACCCATAACTCAATCTCAACATCAATATTCTCCTAAGTTCGGTATTTCTTGTCTTCAGAGCGTAAACTACGCTCTGATACCACTTTTGTAACACCCCAACTCAATCCAAATGTGGTCTCGCAACTTAACAGTATATATATACACATGTCACAGCGGAATTCCTTACAATCCAGGACCTTGCCACGGTCTGACTACAGAATATACCGAACATTAGTCTAACAACCTTAACCACTTACATAACCTTCTTACAATCCTCTCACAACCTATACATCTTACTAACTCAACTTTCCATACGAGTGTACAGGCACAACTCGTAGGCCACACTAAACCCTTAACAGCTGTGTCCTCTTCTTAATCTCGCGTCGGCCGCTTCCTGATATTCACCTGTGTAGTAAAAAGAAGCCCCCGAGGGGGTCAGCACGAATGCTGGTACGATCCTCTCATGGCCCCCAAGCTAACGTGGCTACGACTAATTGTCGATAGCATGGAGGTTGATTAGATGCAAACATAATAGAAAGTGCAGTAAACAACAACTCAGATATGAACAATCAAAGTTCACACACAATGAACGACTTAAATGCGTTCCCTTAATTAGAGAGTTAGTTATTTAACTCTTTAAGTAATGTTCCCTCTTAAACTTAGTCCATCCTTATCTCACCTCAATCTTAGTCTTATCTTAATCTTAGAAACAACCATCCTTTAAAGAGGAGTGGATGTAGCTTATCTTAATCTTAATATTACAAACCATCCTTTACATAGGAATGGTTGCAACTTATCTTAACCTTACCTTAGTCTTAATCTTAATAATACAAATCATCCTTTAAACCGGAATGATTGTAACTTAACTTAATCTTAATCTTAATCTCAATAATACAAATCATCCTTTAAACAGGAATGATTGTAACTTAACTTAATCTTAATCTTAATCTCAATAATACAAATCATCCTTTAAACAGGAATGATTGTAACTTAACTTAATCTTAATCTTAATCTCAATAATACAAATCATCCTTTAAACAGGAATGATTGTAACTTAACTTAATCTTAATCTTAATCTCTATATACAAACCTTTCCTGGAAGGGATTGGCCGTATCTAATTCGAACCTGGGATTTAGGTGATCCCACCGCACCATCTTAATGCCACCTACTCTGGACGGGAGTCCAGCGTAGCTGAGCCGGCAACCGGCCCTAGGCAACAAGTCCGAAGACAAGTCCTTAATCGGAAGTCGAATCTGCTATAGATACCGACTCCCTTTCCTTAGCATGCATGACCGGAGATCGGTCCCGGGTTTCCTCACTCAAGTTCCAGTTAGTAGTTAACTCAAGACCATGTTTGTTGGTTAACCTCTTTCGGTTCATATCGTCCCACATTAGGGGGCGTTCCTTAGTCTCACTCAATTCCTTACTAAACATTGGTTAGTAAGTTCCCACGGTATGTTGTGTTAGTTTTCAAACATCACACACAATATAATACATATATAATATGTTCCGGTTGCATGCTTTATCTTGTTTAGTGAGCACACAAAACAAATAGCACACAAGCCGAGGGACACCTCGTTAGCAAGCAGGTCACAAGAAGAAACAACTGTACCGTTCACCGTTGGCCGTTTGGTTGCTTACTCTCTTCCGGAGTCCAAATTCCAAGTCCTAAAACATTCATTCAGTTTTAGGTTGTTAATCACTTAACTTAATTCAACTTACTTAATTTGTTTAACTTACTTAGTTCCTTAATGGTCCCCACCTAACACCTCTTAGGTCTTACACTTAATCTTACAAACTTAATTAAACTTTCAAGTTTATACTTAACTTAGCTTAATCTCTTAAGTTCTTAGGGTCTCAATCATTACTACTCTACCAAAGGCATACCTTATTACCCATTGCCATTCTTAGAATTCAAAATTTCTTTTTTTTTTTTTTTTTTCTAAGTGTTAAGGGTCGACCGACCCACCGACCGACCCAACCCCTGGGTCGGTCCATTACAAAAACTCTTCCGTCTTTTGAAACCCATCCGACCGACCCAAAGCTAAACCGACCGATCCAAAACCCTCTGGGTCGGTCCTCTGCCGAAGCATTTTCCTTCATTAAATCTTGCCCGACCGACCCACCGACCGACCCATCCTTATGGGTCGGTCTATTGCCGAAACATTTCTGATGGGTTAGCAAGGTCCGACCGACCCAGAACTGGGTCGGACCCTGGGTCGGTCCACTACAGATTTTCCTCATAAATTGCTCTTCTAATTCCAAACTCTTCCACAAGTGTCCTAATAGGTCCAACATCATCTTGGCACCTTAAACCCACCTTATAACCTCCTTTAAATACCTTAAATCATCCACCAAAATCCACCTTAGTCATTATGCATTTCCCTTGTAATAATGCTACCCCTGTAATGCTTTCCTCTAGGTTTCTAGGTGGTGGTTCATACTTAATGTAACCACTATGCCAATGTTTTCCTCACCACTATAACATCATCTCCCAAGCATCTCTCACTATCTAAAACTCTTTCAAGCATTTACTAAAAGTTCCTTCACAAGCTTAAGCTTCCATACACCAACACCTTATTTCCTTCCTAGTTGTTTACCAACATTTGCCTAAGTTCTAAATACTCAATTACATTCTCTTGATTCCTAAATCCCCCAAGGTAATGCCTAAGTCATTACCACTCATTCCAACACTTTACCTTACCCCTCTTCGTCAAGACAATCTCTAAAACTTCCTTAGTCATTATATTCCCTTAGAACATATCTTAATCACCTTAAGCATCATACCTTCTCCTTAAACTTATGCTCAAGTCTTATATTCCTCATCTCATGATTTTGGTGTGCTCAAAACACTCACCCATCCTCTAATTCCTCCTAGACATCTCCAGATCATTTTAAACCTCAAGAACCCCTTAGTTAACTCATTCCCACTCAAATTCCTTTAATGCTCCCTAGTAAACCCTAGGGCATATTAACTCACCACCACCACTTAAACACTTTGTTTTCTACTCAAATTTCGCCATAGCTCCTCTAGTATCTCATCATTCCCAAACACATTATTTTCCTCATTTAACCATCTCACACACATCAAGTTCTCCTCATCATATATCATCACCCAAACCAACTCATTCATAACAAACTCAATATATTGCAATAATCTTAAATTGCATAGCACTAAGGCTCTTAAATGACATGGCTCTTAGGCCCTTAAATGACTTAAACTTAAACACTGAATTTCCCACATGTATAAGCTTTCAACCTGCAAATACACTCATCAATCTCATAGTAGTTATAATGCTCTTAAAATCCTCCTTAAACTTATATTACTAACTCATTCTCATTAGCTCCTTAATCACAAGTTCATAAGCTTGTTTAAGTTCCTTTTCTTAGGTTACATAACCCATTACCTAATGTAAGCCCTAGGCTACATTGGTACTCATCTAAACTCATTCCTTAAAACCTAAACCACCATTAGGTAAGCATTTTACCTTGTTTTCTCAAGCTTATCTTAACTTCCTCCTTAGACCTTCTTCTTGAATGAATATCGGCCACCACTCAAACTTCCCTTGCCAATGTTCTAATCAATAACCAATGACTCATATGAGCACTAAACAATACACTAACCTTAAGGAGTAAACCCTAGGTTAAAAATGTGTTCTAAGGTATTAAACTGAATGTTTTACCTTGGATTCTCAAAGCAAGCTTGGATATGAATCAAGAAGGACCTCCTCTAGCCCTTGGAGAATAGAATCAAGCTAGAACAATGGATAAAAATGAATCCCCATGAGTAGTAATTTTCGGTAATGTGTAGAAATGGTGGAAACATGGTTTTTCTTACATTTTCTTTACCTTAAGAGAATGGAGAAGCTAATGAGCTCTTCAAACTTGATTTTCCCCCATCAATGGAGTTTTCTCATGGCACCAAAATGGAGCTTTGAAAGATTTGAAAAGATAGAAAGATAGGTCTTGACCTAACTAAGAATAATCTATGCTCACTTTTTGATTTGGAGCTAAAATGAACATTTGGTGAGCATTTGAAGATGGAGCATAAATGGAGACTTCAACCACGGTTTGGAGCAGGGAAGGAGAAAGAAAAATCGTGGAAGGAAGGAGAAATGAAGAGAGAGAGAAAGAAAGGTGGCTAATATGTGATATTTGCTTTAATAAAGCAAATAGTAACTTTCTTACTTACTCTTCTTTTCCTTTCTTATTTGACTACTTATGGTGACTCACCCTTCTTAGAAAAAACCGGCCCCCTTCCTTAAATGAGGCTAGTCATGGTCTTTGTTGACCAACTAATTAGCTTATATTGATTAAAACTTAAACTAGCACTAAATAGTTACTATTCACTAATCAAGGCACATAATCGGGAAATTTTTGATTTCCCATTGATTTAGACCTCCTCCTAATGTGATACTAATTAGTACACATGTTGATTAAAGAGTAATGATGGACATTTAGCCACTCAAAACTCAATTCTAAGACAATTTCTCAAAAATGTGCTTTAAGAATTCTTAAAGCACATTTTGTGTTTTAACTTGTTTTCAAGCTTGGTTTCTTTGCTAATTGATTTAAAATGACCATTAGGATATTACTAAGGTCTTATCATGATATTTGGGTACTCACCCAAGTCTCTCCAAGCTTAGAGCACGTTTTTGCCCTGATTGCCCTTAAGACACTTCCTTGTGTTTTCCTTGGTTTAAATTGTCTACCAATCTTTCTAAGGCATATTTTAGCCTTACTACATCATGATTTGATGTTTACTTAACATACTTAGGTTTGGGGTATTTCAGCATCAGTCTTCTCCAAGATTGACCTCCGTTCTGGATATCATCAAATTGCTATCAAAGAGCAAGATATTGAGAAAACGGCATTCCGTACCAGATATGGCCACTACGAATTCACAGTGATGCCATTCGGTTTGTCAAACGCACCAGCTAAATTCATGGACCTCATGAATCACCTATTCAGTGAGCAGTTGGACACTTCAGTTGTTGTCTTCATCGACGACATACTTGTATACTCCAAATCAGCAGAGGAACATGAAACTCATTTGAGGAAAGTGCTTGAGACACTGCGCGAGAACCAGCTGTATGCGAAGTTCTCCAAATGCGAGTTCTGGCTAGATCAGATATCATTCCTTGGTCATGTCATCTCGAGCGCAGGTATCTCAGTTGACCCTTCTAAGATAGAAGCTGTATGATCATGGCCTAGACCTAAGACTGTTACCGACATCCGGAGCTTTCTTGGTCTAGCCGGTTACTACCGGAGATTTGTGAAGGACTTCTCAAAAGTCGCTAAGCCCATGACTACACTGATGAACAAAAATGCACCGTTTGTATGGACACACGAGTGCGAGTTATCATTTCAGAGCCTCAAAGACTCATTGACCTCAGCGCCCGTCCTTACTCTTCCAGAGGGCACAGAGGGATTTGAGGAGTATTGTGATGCATCAGGCAAAGGAATGGGATGCGTACTCTTGCACAATGGCAAGGTTGTTGCTTATGCCTCCCGCCAGCTTAAAAAGCATGAGGAGAATTACCCGACTCACGACTTAGAGCTAGGAGCCATTGTCTTCGCCTTGAAGATATGGCGGCACTATCTCTATGGGGTAAGCATCACCATCTACTCCGACCATAAGAGCTTACAGTATGTATTCACATAGAAAGAATTGAACTTGAGACAAAGAAGATGGATGGAATTTCTTTCAGACTACGACATCAACTTACAGTATAAGGAAGGGAAGGCAAACATCGTAGCCGACGCCCTGAGCCGTCGAGCACACTCGCTCCATTCGCTACTCGCTTCTTCTAGCTTGGTTGACAAGGTGCGAGATGCTCAGTTGAGCGACCCTTACCTAACCTAAATCAGACACAAGATCGAGAATGGTACATTTGAGAAGAAAAAGTATGACTTCAAGCTACATGAAGATGGGTTGATTTGGTTGAATGGCAGGCTATGCGTCCCCCGAAGCAATGCTGAGCTAAGGGATCGCATCCTGCGAGAGTCACACAGTTCCACATTGTTAGTCCATCCAGGAGCCTCCAAGATGTACAAAGACATGAAGAGGTACTTCTGGTGGTCTGGAATGAAGTCGGATGTGACCGAATTTGTATTGAGATGCTTAACATGCCAAAAGGTGAAATTTGAACATCGTAGACTAGGCGGAATGGTACAATCGATGCCAGTTCCAGAGTGGAAATTTCATGATATCTCCATGGATTTTGTTGTAGGACTCCCACCTGCCAGGGGAGGACTCAACATGATCTGGGTTGTAGTCGTTCGCCTTACCAAGGTTGCCAGATTCATACCGATGAAGGACACCTGGAAGGTAGTGTAGCTAGCTGAGCTATTCGACAAGGAGATTATCAGACATCACGGAGTCCCGAAAACAATAGTATCTGACCGCGACACCAGATTTCTTTCGAGATACTGGAGAGCCACACGGGAAGCGCTGGGTACAGAATTGAAGTTGAGTACCGCCTTCCATCCTCAGACTGACGGTCAGACAGAAAGGACCATCCAGACACTGGAGGACATGCTTCGGGCGTGTGCCTTAGACTTTCAGGGGAGTTGGTTAGACAAGCTTCATCTTATCGAGTTTTCTTACAATAATAGCTATCATGCTTCGATTAAGATGTCGCCTTTCCAAGCTCTATACGGTAGACCTTGCCGTACACCTTTGTGTTGGGATGAGTCAAGCGAAGCGGTCATCATAGGACCGGAGTACCTAGAACAAGTCCAAGCGGAAGTGCAACAAATCCGAGCCAATATGAAGGCAGCCCAAGATAGACAGAAATCCTATGCGGATGTGAGACGACGCGACCTTGAGTTCACCATGGGCGACCAAGTGTTCTTGCGCGTTTCACCTATGAAGGGTGTCTTCCGATTTGGCCAGAAGGGCAAGCTGAGCCCAAAATTTGTAGGGCCGTACACTATCACCGAAAGAGTTGGATCCGTAGCCTACAGGTTAGCATTACCTGAGGACTTGGGACGTGTCCATGATGTATTTCATGTGTCACAACTTAAGAAGTACATTGCCGATCCTTCTCATGTCTTAGATCCCGAGAGACTATCTATTGAGCCGACTATGCGATATGTTGAAACCCTAGTGAGAATCCTTGATAGGAAGACCAGAGACACTCGCCATAAGTCTATACGAATGGTGAAGGTCCTATGGTCAAACCATGATGTCGAAGAAGCGACATGAGAGTTGGAAGTTGCCATGAAGGCTAAGTACCCATAGTTATTCATAGACTAGATAGTCTAGTGTTTAGTAATACGGGTACGGGTCGTACCCCTTTTAAGGGGGGTAGTGCCCTTTTGCTTTTGCATTGCTTCGGGGTAAGCATTGCTTAGTGTGTAAGTATTGTAATAGACTTTTGTATAGCACATGTAGTGCAAGTGAATTTGGTATGCGTATGTATGCATGTGTAATGTGTAGTGTATGGACTTGTATGTGTAATGTAATGTATCTGTGTAATGTGAATGTGGAATGGTATGAATTGGAAATGTTGTATTGTGTATGATGCTTGAAGTGTGTACGTTTGCAATGTGAAAGAAGTAAACACCTCATAGGTGGTAGTAAGACGCATTATGGCAATTGGTTGCCTAATGAGTAGAATTACTTAAACTATTAACCTTGAGCAACTTTGAGGGCAAAGTTTCTTAAGGGGGGTAGATTGAAATACCCCGTAATTAAAAATAGTGATTAATTAGGCTAATGATTAATTTAGAAGCTTAATTAAGTATAGATAATCATGAGGGAACAAATCCCGAAGAAAACGGATCCTTAAAACAGATTAAAAACACTAATGAACCTTAAAGCACGTTTTTCGAGGAAACCGGGAAAACGTGACTTTAAGCGGGTCAAACAGACTCGTAACAATTTTCGTCAACTAAATAATCATTAATAAATATTAGTGAAGCTTTAGAACCAATAAAATCAAGAAAACGAGAAATTAGTAAAAACTGTCAAAAACGGGAAGTTGTGGGGTAGAAACATAAATAACCAAAACTTATGTGTCCACTTTTAAAATAAAAAGTGAAGTTGTGTGTGTGTGTGTAGTGCCAGCCGATGGGGACTCCCCCTCCCACACTCTCTCACACACTCACTCTCTTATTTACAAAACAACAAAACTAATAAAGTAAACTAACCTACTTTATTACCTTACTCACTCACACACTCTCTCTCCTACTCCCTATTCTCTTCTCTCACGTACACACACCCCTTCTCCTCTCTGATTTTCCTTTCTTCTTCTCCAAACCGATGACAATGGTGAACTAGAAACCTCACAAAAATACAACCTTCTCTCCTCTTGTTAACCCATCAAACATCCTCCAAAAATTATAAAAAGTATACCATTGGAATCCTCTCATCAAGAGCTACACTTCCATCCTTCCAAAATTCGAAAAGGGCAACTTTCATCTCCATGGGTATGGACCATTTGGAGCTTCAAGACTACCATTAGAACCACCTTCTTCTCCTTTTTCTATTGAGGTAAAAATATTCTTAAAAACTCCATCTTTTTCTAGCCTCAAGGGCAAAACGAAAATGTAAACTAAAACCTTGTTTGGTTCTTTGTGCTATAGCCGATTTTGGCTTCCTTGGAGAGTTGAAAAGATTATTCTTGAGCTATCCCAAGCATTACTCATACCCTTGGAAGGTAATATAATTTCTAAACCCTAAAACCTATATTAGAACTTACATAATGGTTAGGTTAAATTGTGTGTTAAAATGGTGTATTGAAATGTATATGTGAATGGGTTGTAGTGTTAGAATTGGTTTACAAACCGGTGAGAAAGAAGAAGGAAAGAGGAAGGAGGAAGAAGGGAGAAGCTAGTAAAGCAACAAGGTAAATCGCATTCTCTTGTGAAGTTTAGTAATGTATAATGTAACAGATTTTTAGTAGCACAAATTGGTATTGTAAAATGATAGTGTGTTAGTAGTGTAATGTGTAGGAAAATATAAGTATTTTGAAGCTTTGACAACAATTTAAAAACTGTTACAAAACAGATTGGGAATGAGATGTTGAGTGTAGGAATTTTGGTAGTGTTTAGTGTTGGAAATTGTATATGAAAGCCTTGTGTATTAATGTTGTTGAAAACAGGTGAGATGATGATAATGTGTGAATAAACAATGTGGTGAGAGTGTAAAAATGTAGGGGAGACTATGGCAAAATTTGCCTAGGATTAGAACACTTAGTGTATTAGAGACTAGGTGAATAATAGGTGTTGTAACAGATTTTGTTTGAGGAAGATGGAGGGTAAGTTGAGAGAGATAGATAATGTATTCTAAATGCATTAGGAGTGTTAGAAATGTCAATGGAAGAGGGAGATATAGAAGAGGAGAGTAAGTGTTAAAATCTGTAGCAAATGTAACTAGAAAAAACTAGTGTAAGTGTTGAGATGAATATAGAAAACAAATGTGTAAATAAGTGTGAGAATGAGTAGTGAGTTGTTGGATGAACTAAGGTGTATTAGGAGGTTTAATTAGTGTTATAACATGTGGGAATAAGTGTAGGAACAATGGGGAAGTAATGGGTAAAAGAGAGGACTGAAAACAGAAATAAAAATGCAAATACTGGGCCGGACCGACCTTGGGACCGGACTTGCAAGGTCGGTCGAGCCCAGATTTACAAAGACGGGGAAAGCTTCTGGAATGGACCGAACTTGCGACCGGACTTGCAAGTTCGGTCGGACCAGAAAATTCTCCCGTCTGTAACCTACTGGAATGGACCAACCTTGCGACCGGACTTGCAAGGTCGGTCGACTCAAAAATTTCCGTCGAGTAAGCTACTAGAATGGACCGACCTTGCGACCGGACTTGCAAGGTCGGTCGGGCAAAAAATTCATCAGGTAACTCACTGGAATGGACCGACCTTGGGACCGGACCTGCAAGGTCGGTCGGCCCTGTAATTTTCCAGCGCAATTCCTTACTGACTTTGACCGACCTTAGGACCGACCCTGGGTAAGGTCGGTCGAGTCATACAAAAAAAAATTATTTAAATTAAATAATAATTATATATATGTATGTATGTATACCCACCTATACATATGTGCATATAAATGTAAGTATACCATTGTTAAGTAATTAGGAGTAAACAAATAAAATGTAAGTATTGGAAATACAAAGACTTAGTAAGTATGGATTAGTAAACGTAAGAGTAATGAGTTAAGTTAATGATGGCTATATTAATCATTCAATTGTATATGTATAAAATAGGATTTGATTTGTGACACCGGAAGAACGTTTGGAAACACGTGCAACAGTGAACGGTATGAATTCCTCATGCCCCGTATGCTATCTTGGTTACTCTGATTTGTGTGTTGTGTGCTAATTGGTCACCAAATAAGATAAATGCACGAATCGGAGTTACTATGCATATTTGTGAATATGTAGTGTTGTATGTTGTGAATATTTTCTTAAATCTTAGTTTGTATAATTCATGAAATGTATGGATGAATATGGATGTGTGTATGCATGTTGTATTGTACTGTGACCGATTGTGAATGTGTTTGGACTTCTAACTTATTCCTAACAAGCTAACCAATCTAACTTAAATTGGTAATTAAATTGGAATGAGTAGAAGTCCGATATAGTTTCGGCCACGCGTGAGGATGAGGAGACACAAGAGGTTGGATCCGATTCCTGACTCTTAAACTGGTCCGCGGCCTAAATCCCTTAAGTGGGTAGCATCCCGGATTGGTGAGTCAAGTAAATCCCGGAGGGGGGACGGAGTAGTCCCCAGGGCCGGAGGTCCCGACGACTTAACTTGAGTATAAGTAAGTAAGTAAGAATGAGTAAGTAAAGTAATTGAAAGTAAGTAAGTGTAAGTAAGAGAAAGTAAGTGAAATGAGTAAAAGAGTAAATAGCATTCCGATTAACCCGGATGCGTAATTTGGCTAACATCATGAAGGTAAGTATTGTATGCACTATTGTATTGATGCCTTGAATTGTATGATGTATTGTAAATGCATGTATGTTGTATGTAAAGCATGTATGTATGAAATTAATGAATCACATGATTAGTGGACGTCAAATAGTCGGCGTGCCCTAGCTAGCACGCGGTATATGCGGAGTTCATGCGCAGCTTTTGCTGAGCCCCTAGGGGCGATGTTTTTACTACACGCAGGTACAAGAGAAGGATGAAGGTCGTGCAGTGTTAGAGCTCGTTTCTTTTGGTTTCTTTTGATTGTAAACAATGATTGATGAATGGTGTACTAAGTAGTACACGGCTGTAGCTTTTTGATTAGCCGGTGTACCATGGGGTACACCTTTTTGGATAGTAGAAGTATTGGATTGGGGTATAGACGAGTAGCTTGTAGAAAACTCATTCTTTTGGGAAGTTTGAATTGGGATGTAAACGAATACACTTAAATACTCGGTGATCCATTGATGTAAGTATTTGGTATATGGTATTTTGGTAGGTAATTTAGTAGCTCGGTATATTATGTTCATCAGACCGTGACTGTAAGTAAGGTAAGCCTAGCTAGCCGTATGGGCGGTTAGCGGCGTTGTATCACCCGCCGTAGTAATGGTAGTATTTCCGCTGCGAACTGATAGGATTAACTAAACGATTAGACGGTAAGCATAGGATTAACGGTAGGGGTGTTACAAAAAGATGTTTTGCCCATTGAAGGGCTCAGTAATCGAAATGCTGGTATGCTAAATGTAGTCCTAATTCATCTAGATTCCTTAAGTAGTTTTAGCCATCTTGTTATTAGGTTCTTTACATAAAATACCGGTTTACAATAGCAACAGTTATAACTGTAAACATTAAAAAATCACATAACAGTTCACCTGCAACATCAGTGCATAATAAACATCAACCAGATAATCAACACCAATAATCCCAAACAATAACCAAACAAGTAACGCGTATTAATTAACTGTACTTGTTAGTAGGTCACATGACCCTTATCCTTTTAAACCAACCACTTAACTTTTCCAATTAATTCCACCTCAGGCGTCATGTCAAGACAACCCTTTAATAACTCAATAATGGACAGTGTGTCCCCTGGGTTCCAAAGGAACCGTTACCAGCTGACCTTATGGCCCTGGATAATTGACCGATCCGGTCGAACCTGTGCACCAACGGCAGTGCCCTCCACCATCATCGAATGTGACTGATGGATTCCCTTGAGTGACTCCCCATTGAAGTCTCTCGTAGTGATCACGATGCGCAACCAGAAAGTTGAAACAGTCTGGATTCCTCTCTTTATAAGTTAGCCCTTTTGTCAGTGACATAATAACCAATACTTGAATTAAGACTTAAACAGTTGACCATCAGTTAGGTTCAATGATACCTAAAGGTCAGTTAGTCTTTTTCCAGTTTAAATGTATAAACTTTCAGTCATAAGACGTTCGCGTATAAATAAAACGTAGTGGTGTCGAGCAATACAGTATACAATGTCACATACATAAAATCACAGATATCGCTCTTAATAATTTAAACACTCAACGTCTGGACCTTAGGAAAATCCTTAGGACATTCAGACCACACAATTAACATACCGTTCGCCGGGATAACAACTAGCTCGACAATGAACGCTCTAGTAATTCTTTCCCGTACGCTGTTATTTATACATGCAATAATGGGTATTATTAATATGAATGTCCACTAAATATTATAGTACAGTCATTGTATAGTTTATATTCGTTGTATACTAACTCTGTATGTACTTTATTTCCCCCCGTTATTTAACAGTGGTTCTAGATAGTCTAACAGTTCATTATTTTACGTGGAGTTCAGATGTGATAATGAATTTCCATTATATAGTATATCCTTACCTCATTAATTATATATTCATAATTGTTTTCACTTATTCCTTATATTATATAATTCGGTTATTTTTATTATAACCACCTTTATTTTATAAACTTTATATTATATTCCATAATACATTATAATACTTAATCTTAATTCCTTTCTTCATTAAATTACAAAACCAACCATAATAATTCGGTATTTATATTTTGTACCCAACAACTTTTATAAATTATCAAATAGCCATATGACTTTTATAATTTACTAACTAACCATATCAACTTCCGGAAATTACAATTTATGCCCACTAATTTTCACAAATTATCATATAACCACACACAGTTTCGGTTTTGATAAATATCTTTCCTTTATTTACAATTTAACCCTAAAACTTTATATAAGTTACATATTAATTCATAAACTATAGTTTTAATATTTAATCCTTCTTAATTACCGAAAGGACCCATATATTTTTGCAAATTACATTTCCGCCCATATTCAATTCGGTTTTTACATATATACTTTCATAAATTACATTCTCACCCCAAAACTTTTATAAACTTAATATTTTATGTCATAAATCATTTTAACCCAAAGTTTTTGGTCAACACTTTGACCAAGACTTAATTTCATAGTTAGTACTTTAATATACCCATAATATCATGTATATTCTCGGTTAACTCCAAACTTTCCAATAATTACAAAATAGCCCCAAAACTTTATAAAATGTTATTTAAACACTTAAACACTTATTTAAATTCACCAAAATTCTTAATATTAATCCCTACCTTATATTATATCTTAATTATGCCAAATAACCCCTTATGATCTCGGCAATTATTATTTGTACACTAAACTTTTCAAAATTTACATTTTAGTCACATAACTTATTAAACTAGCCATTTAAATACTTGTAGCTATTTTTAATGTTCCCAAAATTTATATTATAAGTTAATACACTTATATATATATTTCAAAATTCACCAATTATCACATATTGCTCTCGGATTTAATTATGTTTTACCATATGGTTTTAAAACTTGATTTAAACTTTATAATATGTATATATAAATGTATATAAGCCATATAACACTTCTAAAAATTATGCTAATGACTTAGAATGATTATAACTCAAAATAGAACATTAAATTCCTAGACCATTCGGTTTAGTCATTTGTGTAACATAATTAATTTTTGTGACACAAATATATACCTTAAGGTAATAATTTACCTTATATGTTATAAATTATTTTCTTGACAATATAACCCATTATATTTCAGCCTTAATTTATTTAGAGGTTATACATAGTTTTTATACCAAAGTTTGAAGCTTAAACCAAACTTTAACTTAATAAACCTTATTTTTATAAACTTACCCCTTAAATCAAGACAATTTTTGTACTTGAGTTTTCCTTGAATCCCAAGCTCTCCAAATGCTACTTTGATGAAGATAATTCGGCCTCCTTGTACATATTTAGGAGATCCATTTATTAGACTTCTAACAAGGATTTATAAATAATATTTGGAGTAGTTTTACAAGAATTTACCTTAGGAATTTAACAAGGTATTTTTGGTACACCTTGGGATGATTGTAGATCCAAGTTTCCTTCATGAAATAATGAAGAGAATATAGGTTTAGAAGTTCTTAATTTTCGAATATACCTTAAGGATTTTACTTAAGATTTTCAACATGAAAATATACCTTAACTTGATCTTGTTGTTCCTTGTGTTGTTGTTGAATCTAGGAACTTCCTTGGAACACTTATGCTTGGCAAAAATTGTAGGAGTTGCTAGGATGATTTCTTGCTTCAAGACTTAGAAGATTCAACTTGGAAATTACATTAAAATGGTGTTAGAACTTAGAACACCATCAATGGAGCTTAAAGCTCTAAAGAATTAACTTAGCAAAGGAAGAAGAAAAGAGAGAGCAAGAGGAAGCTTACCAATTCAGTGAATGAGGGCAAAGGGGAATGAAGGGCTACGTGAGGTATTAAGGCAAGAAAGGCAATGAAGCAAATTGGAAATTATTGGTATGATTCAAGGCATTATTTTATGTATTGTTTTTTATTAATTTGACTTAGAAATTTGACTACAAAAGTCTCTTAATTGAGACAATTTTTCGGCTGATTGAAGAGAAAATAATGGAGGCTTGTTTGCTAATTGAAACTAGAAGACAAGACAAGGTAGGTAAGTGTTTTCTCTTTTGATTTTCTATTTTGATTTGTCTTTGTTTTTCCATGTCTCTTACGGTAGTATTAGAGCAACTTGGCTCCTGATTTCTTTGATGATTGAAGACATAATATCATGCCTATGTAGGTAGGTATTCTAGCTTATTTTTTTAAAAGCAACCAAGGCTTATTTTTCTTGTGATTCTCGGTTGATTAGGATGTAGGTGTTAATTGATTTTTGTTTGATTTGAGACATGAGATCATGCTTGTTTGGTTTGTGTTTTGTTGACTAATAAATGAGGCAATCAACCTCTCTTTTTCCTTGTCAAAATCGGCAGCATATGCCAATTGAACAACTTGTTTTCTTTGTTTAATTGCCTAGTCAAAAGTATGACTAGATTTGCATTTTAATTCCATTATCTTAATATAAGCTAATCTTCATTGTTTTTTTGCAGGGGAAATCAGTAATGGAGGTCCAATTGACTGATTTAAATTGACATATTATCACATGGTACATGCTAAGGTGAGTCGCCATTCCATAAGTCAATTTACAACTAAAAACTAGTCCAAAAATCACCAAAAATGGCGCCTTCATTGTGGACCAATTTGGATTGATTTTTGATTTGATTTTTGTTACACTATATTGTATTAATACCATAATATAACATGTAATAGGTCACAACATTTAATTGGTACATTTATACTAAGGTAAAAAATGAAAGTTTTAAGGTAAAAATGCTGATTTTAGGTACCTTTTTGATCAAAAAATCGCCCCCACTTGTACTATGAATTTAGTACGGGAATTAATTGATTTAGATGGTCAATTTATCCCCTTTTAGATTATCAACTCGTGGCTCCTCAAAAGCTTCAAGGTAATTGTGTAGAACACATTTTTGTGACACCCGAAGGTGCGTTTTTGTGCTTTAGGGATTTTCTGGAAAATAAGTAGTCGCTATGGTTCCAAGTGTTTATAAATATTTTTTATAGTCAATAATAATATGTTAAGGTGTTACACTGAGTTATATGGGGTTATATCAACTCAAAACACAATTCCCGAGTACTTTGTTTATTTTTGAGAAAGTAGCTCGACCTTTCTCTTTAGAATGATTAATAATGATGTTAGGAACTCTAATAATTAATTTTATAGGAGTTCGTGCCACCTCGGCACTCCTCCGGGGCACTCCCGGGGTTTATAGGATCCCCTTAAGGCATCTCCTAGAACTTTGCTTTTAACTGAGAATTTAGCGTGAGGACTTCATCTTATATATCTTATAGAGTGTTATAGTGCATTTGGAATGAAGTGTAATGTTTTACTCCATCCTATATCGTATTTCCGGGACTTTCGGGCCTTAAGGGCCTTTAAGGGAACTCCCGAGCCATTTGTATTTTTATTCAATTTTAGATGAGGTCCTGCGTTCTAAGGGTCATATAATGATCCTTGATTATCTTCATATGAAGTTTATAGCTTATATAACTTGTTTACTTAAGGTCAGGGTTTAACGCACGTTTTTGACCTTAAGAAGTTTAGGTGCGTTTTTAACGCCTGAGTGTTTATATACTCTCTTAGGGTTTAATAATCCCCTAAATAATATATATTTACCATTATTTAATTATTTAAATGTTAGGGGTATTTCAGTCTACCCCCCTTAAAAGGACTTCGTCCCGAAGTCATAACTTATACTTATTCATCCTATGGAATCAAGTTCCTCATATCTATTCTCTATATACTTATCATTCTTGGGTGCCAATACTATATTGGTACCTCTAAATTCCATCAACAATCCGGGTGTATGTAACTCGAATAACCACATATCCTTTGTTCGTGATAATCAATGTAATCACAGCCTAAATAACTTGATAAATTCTGTAAAGCAAACAAGTGTCCCAACTTCCTAGCTATCCCACTAGGTCCTCACTGCACAAGTGCAATACCAAATCCTCAGTCCTATAGAGTGCAGAGGCGTAAACCCTTGGCAGTAATTCTCTTGTGTGATTGCAATAGGAATGAACATATTGTAAAGTAAATGAGTACATCCATGAACATCCAAGTGTTATATAGAACACATCAGTACCATTCAACCAAGTGTCACATAGGACACACCAATACCAATTGTTACATAGAACGCAACCAATATCCATACAGGTGTTACATAGAACACAACCATAACCATCCAAACAATTGCACACATGCGCAACAACCGAACACAAACTACTAAGTACAAAACCAGTTTAGACTACAGATATGCAAGTCGCGTGTGGTGCTCTACCCCCCTTAAAAAGGGTTACGCCCGCGTACCCCCACAAGTATACACAAAACTAAGAGAAAAGTGCTGGATACTTGTCACGCATGGTGTAACACCCCTACTACGCGCCTAACAATAAATACAGTCGCAGCGGAAATGACCAACTAAACAACAACTAAAATTGGTGTTACAACGCCGTTAACCACCCACGCGGTTAACTAGGCAAATAATAACAACGTATCGGTCTGATGATCAGACTCCCGAGCAATAGGACCTAACATCCAACATAACCATAACCATTAAACCGAGTATTTAATTTACATACCGTCTACAACATTAACATCCTTCACCGTCAACTAACAGTACCAAAATATAACGCCACGGGAGCACAGGCGCATCCCGGGCCAACATCCAAAATAAACAAAGGTAACATGGTCTAAACCTACAACCATTCCGCCTCTTCAAGTCTCATCCTGCAATGAAAAAGAAAATGGAGCCCCCGAGGGGGTCAGCACCTTTGCTGGTATGGCTAACGCGCAGCCCATCGGCTACCGGGATACGCGCAAACCACTTGTCATGATAACATGAGTTCCTTAAAACAACCAACATCATATACATGTATTTATTCACCATATCATAGCACATTAACAATCCATAACACCACAAGGTCGGTTCTCACAAGGAACATTCCATCATGGTTAGAATACCAAGTGAGCCTAAGGATTTTCATTAATCCCATGTTAAGCTCGTTACATACCTCGTTACCATCCCGTTATTTGAATGGTTAACTTACCCAAGGTGTGTCGGATATAGTGATCCCAAGCACACCGAAATAACATACGTATGCCCCTGTGGCCCGACGTGAGTCAGTAACTAGCTTTGGATAAGCTAAGGGAAGGTTGAAAACCAAATTGGAGAACAACCTATACATACACCAAGAGTCGAACCGATATGATATCGACCCCCGTCCTCACACGCGTGGCCGGAACAGACCGGACTCCTCACTCCCCCGGTTAGCACTTGTTAGTGAACATACAAGTGATCTTGTTAAGTCACACACAAGCAAGCATATAGGTCTTGTTAGACACACCAAGGGATAGGAGTCACATTCATACATCATCATAATATAACAACCGTAAACTCTTTTCATGCCTTAATCTTGTAAGGTCGTAAACACACAGAAAAGCAACAGCACACAGGCCGGTGTAAACCGGTAGGCAACAGACTGCAAGAAAACCATACCTTGGCCCTGCCTTGTTTCGTTCCCACCTTGAGTGAATCCTATACACATTAGTAAGGTCGGTTAATTAATTATTTAACTTCACACTTACTTTGTATTCCACATGCTTGTATGACATGTTTTAATGCCTATATTACCCTAGGTTACCTTCATTAAACACCCTAGGGTTAACTACATAAGTCACATTCTTTTCTGTTTTTTTTTTACAAGTTTTGGTCCGACCGACCCACCGTCCGACCCACAACTGGGTCGGACCCTCCCAGTGGTCTTCGGGTCTGAAAAACTTTACCTTGACCGACCCATGTCCGACCCAACCTTCTGGGTCGGTCCATGTGCGAACATTTTCCTAACATTTTACAGAGGCTCGACCGACCCATGTCCGACCCAACCTTCTGGGTCGGTCCATTACCGAACATTTTCCTAACATTTTACAGAGGCTCGACCGACCCAAAAACTGGGTCGGCCCCTGGGTCGGTCGCCCTCTAAACTTACCCAAACCTGCCAATTCTTCACCAAACTTCTCCTAAGGCCTCTTAATGCTTCCTAACAACATTTGGTAACCTTACATCCACATACAACATCTCTGAAACTCATTTTCTAATTCCTTGAATCATTTACTTATTTCCTTGTAAAAATTCCTTAACACTTATGTTATTCTATACTAGGTTCCTAGATGGTGTTTCTCACCTATGGTAACTACTATCCCAAAATGCTTTCTCACCACCACAACATCATCTCTAAAGCATTATTTCTCACCAACCTAAACTCTAGTTAATGTCTAAGTCCTTTTGTTTACCTAGAACACTCTAAGACATAGTTTCTCCTCTAGTAACACCTAGTCATTTTCTAACATCTCTAGTTCACCAACCTTACATTAATACCTAGAACTCCTTAGATATTTCCTAAATTTTGACATGGGTTCTCCCAGAACATTACTAAGCCTAAACACTTTGTTTCTTCATGAAACACACAAGAATACCTAAAATCACCAAGAAACTCTCATACACCAAACTTCACCAAGTTTACACTACCCACAATATGTGCATAATTTAAATTTGCATGGCACTTAGGCCCTTAAATTGCTCAAACCATAAACACTGAATTTCCTCACAATATATGCCTTTAACCTGCAAATACACTCAACAACATATATGCCCCTTTTTCTAAGTCATTCACCATTTGCTCTTTAGGTAGTTTTTAATAAGCATTTATAAGTTCATTTCTCCTAAGGCATTAAACAACATTAGGTTAGTATTTTTACCTCTTTTCCAACCAAACTTCTTTCTTGTTTCCTTTAGAAAACCGATAGTACTTGATTCTTTGACAAGCTCTAAACAATACAAACATTATAATGAGTATTCAAGCTATAACTCCATCTCATTGTAAACCCTAGTTTCACATTATTTCAAAAACATCAATGTGATTGTTTTACCTTGATCTTTGAAGAGAGTTTGAATGTCTATGAGAGAGGACTCCACCTAGTCCAAGAAGGGTTGAAATGAAGCTAGAACAAGGTCACATAAAGAGCTCCTTCAATATGTATTTCGGTTATGGCAAAAACAAGGAGGAAACTTGATTTTTTATTTGAGATTCCTTACCTAGAAGCCAAGGAGAGTAATAATATAGAAGAACAAGCTCAAACTCCTTCAATGGTGGAACTCCATGGCACCGAAATGGTTGTCTTGAAGTTTTAAGGAGATAGAAATGAAGAGCTTGATGCAAGGAAGAGATGGTGGTGTTTGTTCTTGATTTGGACACAAGTGAGGAAGATTTGGCAAGAGATTGAAGTTAGTTTCAATGGTGGTAGTGGTATTCCGAGAGAGAGCAAAGAAGAGAGTTAGAAGGTGGTGTTTGCAAACCGTGGGAATGAAGGAAAGAAATGAGAATGAGATAGGATTTGCTTTTGTAAGATATTTGTTAATAAAGTAAGTAAATAGTACTTAACTTGTCATCTTTATTTAACTAATGAGCTAACAAGAGTGGTGAGTCACCACCCTTAAAAACCGGCCCCCAATAGTAATATGAGGGTGTTTTAGTCTTTGTTTGTCAATTTAATTACTTAATACAACATATGTTATAAACTAGCTTGTAAAAGTTACTATTCACAAATACAAGGCACATAGAAGTGAAATTTTTGATTTCCCACTAATATAGCCACCCAAATGTGATACTATATAGTACACATATATATTTAAGAGTAATGATGGACATTTAGCCATTCAAAACTCATTTACAAGACAATTTTTCAAAAACGTGCTTTAAGACTTCTTAAAGCACATTTTGTGTTTTAACTTGTTTTCAAGCTTGGTTTTCTTTGGTAATTGATTTAATATGTTCATTAATATATATGAAGTCTTGGTAGCTTACCAAGCCTTAACCAAGCTTATCCCAAGCTTAGAGCATTTTTCGCCCTAAATAACCTTTAAGGTAATTACTTGTATTTTCTGTGTTTTAAATTGTTTGCTATGTTTCTAAGACTCTTTTTAGTCTTAATAAATCATGTTTTAATGTTTAAATAACATTTTAAGGTTTGGGGGTTATTTCACATGGAGTCTTCTAACTCTCATGTCGTCTCCTCAACGTCATGGTTTGACCACTGAACCTTGACCATCCTAATGGTCTTGTTCCTGGTCTCCCTGGTCTTGGAGTCTAAGATGCGAACTGGGGTCTCCTCATATCTAAGTGTAGGATCTAGCTCGAGTGTCTCGGGCTCTAAAATATGTGATGGGTGAGGCACATACTGCTTTAGCTGTGAAATGTGAAATACATTGTGCACTCTCCCAAGCTCAACAGGTAAATCAAATCTGTAAGCTAATGGGCCCACTCGCTCCGTAATGAGGTACGGTCCTACATATTTCAGGCTCAGCTTGCCCTTCTGCCCAAACCTAAAAACTCCCTTTATAGGCGAAACTCTAAGGAAGACTCGATCGCCTACTGCGAACTCGAGATCTCTCCTACGGACATCAGCATATACCTTCTGCTTGTCCTGGGCTACCTTCATGTTCTTGCGTATTTGCATAATATCCTCCTTCATCTGGTCTAGGTACTCTGGCCCTAAGATGATATTCTCACTGGGCTCATCCCAACATAGTGGTGTCCTGCATGGTATGCCGTACAATGCCTGAAATGGTGGCATCTGAATGGATGCATGGTAGCTGTTGTTGAAGGCAAACTCAATCAGATGTAGTCGATCTATCCAGCTTTCTTGGAAGTCTAAGGCACAAGCTTTGAGCATGTCCTCCAATGTTTGACTCGTTCTTTCACTCTGGCCATCTGTGTGTGGATGAAAGGCTGTACTTAGCTTCAGCTTCGTACCCAATGCCTCCTAAACCTGCTGCCACAATCTGGAAACAAACCTGGAATCTCTATCTGACACTATAGACTTCGTGAAATACCCCGAACTTAAATATAGTGATTAAAATTAATCTAATACGTATTTAAGGGCCTAATAACGCCTAAGTAATATTTGTAAGGAAAAATAAATCCAAAAGAAATGAAGAAACGCTTAAAAAGTGAAAAACGTTAAATAAGCGTTTAATAACCATAGGAGGTACGGGACCTCGGTTAGAGCATTATATGGATTCTTAAGGGCTTAATAATGCCTAAATAATATATGGGAACAAATTCCAAAGAAAACAGATCCTTAAAATGGATCAAAAACACTAACGAACATTAAAGCGCGCTTTTCGAGGAAACCGGGAAAACGTGACTTTAAGCGGGTCAAATAGACTCGTAATAATTTTGGTCAACCAAATAGTCACTAATAAACATTAGTGAAGGTCTAGAGCCAATAAAATCAATTAAACGAGAAAATAGTAAAAACTGTCAAAAACGGGAAGTTGTGGGGTAAAAGTGTAAATAAAATAAATAAGTGTGTCCACCTCGAAAATAAAAATGTAAGTGTGTGTGGGTGTGTGCAGTAAGGGCCGATTTATTAGCCTCTCTCACACCCCTCTCTTAATTCCCTCTTTATGTGCTAACAAACAAAACAAATAAAAAGCAAACCTCACTTTTAGCACTCTCTTTCCTCTCTCACACACAACCCCCACGTACTGCTTCTTCTTCTTCCTCTCTGGTTCCAGCGATGGAGATTTGAGAAACTCCTCACATAGAGCCTCTTCTTCTCCATTTTTGAAACCTCAAACCACCACCAAATGCTACAAAAACCATACCGTTGAATTCGTATCGTCAAGGAGATCATTCTCCACCATCAAAAATCTAAAACCACCGACTTTATTTTTGAGGGTATTATCGGTTGAGAGCTTCAAGAGCACCATTTCAAGTTCTACATTCTTCTCCATGTTCTAAGGTAAGAAAAAGACCAAAGCTCCACTCCTTTCCATTTTTCCTTGCAAAAATCAAACTCACGTGAACACCATTGTGTTTCCTCACCCAGCCGGTTGGTGTTCCTTCTTGAGAGCTGAAGCACTATCATTTGTTTACCCAAAAACTTCATTTAGAAGCTCAAGGTAAGACTTCCTAAAAGTTGTAAATGCTTTCTCACAAGCTAGGGTTTAATATGTAAGTTAGAAACTTACTAGTATTCGGTATGTGTGTGTGTCTTGTACGTGGCTGTAGTGTGGCCTAAATAAATCAAGGAAACAAAGAAGGGAAGAGGAGCAAGAAAGGAGAAAGAGAGAAAGGAAAACGAATCAAGAGCTCAAGGTAAGGAAGAGCCTCTGTACAGTTTTTGATGTTGGTATATGTATAAATGCATTGCTGTAGCAATGGTTTAGAAATCACCGTAACAATAGGAAGAGTATTGGTATATTAATGTGGATGGTAATTGTAGTTTGAAGCTTTTGAAAACAAGTAATGAATATGCTGGGTGTGAATATTAAAGAGTGTTGTAAGTATTAGAAGTTGTATGAGTATAAGCTTATGGCAAGTATTTAGAATGTGATGTGAGTAATGTGAATTGTGAGCAGGTTGTGAACTATGTTAAGTGAGCAAAATTGGTGTGGTGAGAATACTAAGGAAAGTAGGGAAACTCTGTCAAATTTTGGTTAGGAATTAAGTGGATGCTAGTGCTGTTTGACAGGAAAGAAAAGGAAGATGTGCAGAGAGGAAAATATGGGATTTCACTTTGGTTCGTAACAGGAAGAAAGAGTGTAGTTGAGTAGAGTTGTAAATGGTGTATTGGGAGTTGTTTAACTAAGTTAGGATGGATTGAGAATCATTGAGTTAGTGAGAAGAAGAATGGGAAAGTCTGTAGCATTTCTTGGAGAAGGAAAATCGTAACAGTAGAGGAGAAAACTTACAGTGGAGTGTATTTTGTAACAGATTTTGATAGAGGTGGATTAGGCTAGATTAAAGTGCTTAATCAATGCTAAAATATGCTAGATTATATGTAAGAATAATGGGGAAGAAGTTGGTAAAAGATTGAAGTTGAAACAAAGCTTAAAAACTATAAATTTGCAACAGGCTAGATTTGTCCTGGTTTGCAAACCAGTACGCAAACCAGGACCACCTCTTAAACTTGGCAGAATGCCTTCTCGCTGGAATGGTCCTAGTTTGCAAACCAGTACGCAAACCAGAACCACCTCAAAAACTTGACAGAAAGTATCGCTGAAGGATGGTCCGGGTTTTGCAAACAAGTACACAAACCCGGACCACCTTAAAAATACGACAGAAAGTTTTCTAAAGTGATGGTCCGGGTTTGTAAACTGGTACACAAACCCGGACCACCATAAAAACTTGACAGAAACGTCTCTGAAGAGATGGTCCGGGTTTGTAAACCAGGACACAAACCAGGACCACCCCATTTTCTTCACAGAATCAATTTTAAAGCTAATCTAAGGTATGGTAATGAAGGGTAATGATATTATAAGATAATTAAGACAAAATAAATGATGTTTAAAGGTCATTAAGGCCATGAACAAGCCTAGAGAATAATTTTAAGTAAGTAACATAAGTAAACGTATTTGAATAATAAGGAATTAGTAAGTAAACACTGGGTAACATTCGCAAAGTAATAAGTAAGGTTAATTATAGATGATTAACCACCCAACTGTATGTATATGCTAGGATTCGAATAGTTGAACACCGAAGAGGAGTCGGTGAGTCCGAAATCAATGGTGAAAGGTATGATTTCTTCATGCCCTGTATCCTAATCTGGTTACCCGATTTGTGTGCTTATTTGATCACATAAATAAGATAAATGCATGAATCGGACTATAATGCACTTACTTGTGCTTGTTTACATTGTTCTTGATAATTGTCTTGAACAATGGTTTGTATAATTCATGAAATATATGGATGATGAAGAAGTGTATTGTATTTCGTAGTGTACTTGTATATTGTAACGTATTTTGTATGGATGTGTATATGGACAATGTATTGTGTATGTGGCTTGAATGAATGACTTCTGCTAATTCCTAACTACCTAACTCCTAACATAAGTAAGGAATAATTGGAATGAGTAGAAGTCCGATATAGCTTCGGCCACGCGTGAGGATGAGGAGACACAAGAGGTTGGATCCGATTCCTGACTCTTAAACTGGTCCGCGGCCCAAACCCCTTAAATGGGTAGCATCCCGGATCGGTGAGTCAAGTAAAGCCCGGTGGTGGGACCGTGTAATCCCTGCCCGGAGGTCCCGACGACTTAACATGAGTAAGAGTAAGCAAGTAAGTATGTATGAGTATGAGTATGAGTATGTATGCGTATGTATGGAGTAATGAGTAAAAGAGTAATCTCCACCCGATTAACCCGGGTGGACCAATGAAGCTAACAAGTATTGTATATTGTGTATGTAATGAGTATGTGTACTTCTGGAGAAGGTAAGTATGTATTGGATGGTTTATATTGTACTCCTTGTATGAAATGAAGTGTATGTATGTATGCCTTGCGTAAGTATTGTAATGTTATGTATAAGAGCATGTATGCATGTATGTATGAATAAAATGAACCGCATGTATTCGACCAAGTGGTCTGCGTACCCTCACTAGTACGCGGGGTATGCGGTTATCATGCTCAGCGAAAGCTGACCCTCTCGGGGGAACGTTTTTAGTGTGCAGGTACCCGATGCGGAAATGGTCAAGGTAAGAGACCGGTGGCTACACTTGGATAGTTAGCAGTAGAATGTAGAGGTGCGCTAGGTGGCACACCCCAGTACTTAGAAAGTAAGTAGTTGTGAGGAATGGGTAATTGTAGATCTGAATTTGGAAGAGGTATTATATTTGTATAAGGATCTTAGTAAACTCGGTGTATAGTATTGTAATGTATCGAACTTATGGAGCACTGTATGAAATGGAGTATTGTAATGTATGGGAAGTTCTAGTATTTGATTTGGTAATTGGAGTATGTATCAGGAGTGTGTAGTACTCGGATATTCCGGTCCATCAGACCGATGCTGTATGTAGCAGTAGTAGTAGCCTTGTTAGTCACGTGGGTGGCTAACGGCATTGTATCACCCACAGTATGTATGTAAGTATCCGCTGCGTGAGTCTGGATTGTATAAGGAGATTGGACGGTAATGACGGTATTAGCAGTAGGGGTGTTACAAAAAGAGGTATCAGAGCGAAGTATCGCTCTGATGACTGGAAATACCGAGTTTAGGAATACTGAGTTAGGAATTAGAAGCTTAGGGCTAAGGGCTGAGTGTTGGCATTAGAGATATGCTAGTTAGGAACTACCGGTGAGTACTGGATACCTACAATACCAGACCCGCCCTCCACAATCCACTGTATAACCTGGGAAAGGACGCCAGAGAGAAGGAAAGTCCTCTCACACTCGGGAAAACCCGATCTGGCAGTGGTGAAACCACCGTACGGTAAACAAGAACCGACATATAGTAAATTCCAAGGATCGGAAGACCCGGAGATGGATCCCGGTTGAACAACAATACCCGCACTTAATGGCGGTAGAATGAGAACTCCAACCATAAGGAGACTACAACATGCAACAACATGGGGCGACCTGCTTAGCTGTCGCGAACCTAGCTAACCAATCAGCAGCAGGAAAAGAAGCACTAAGCGTACAATGGAGCGGAAAAAGGAAACAGAACAAGCCCGAGATACGAGTCTACGAGACGGTAATAGCTAAGTAATACCACCAACGGTATGCTAGCTGACTAAGGACATAGTCAGGAGTGGTTAACTCCGAAATTACAATGCCAAAAGGTTACAATACCTGGCCGACATAGCTTACACAGCTACAAGGATATCCACGGGATGTGAACCGATAGGACTACGGGAGTAGTGCCTATACAAGCTAAGGCTCAATCACCACGGTAAACCAGTGGGAACGAGCAACAAGGAAAAACACAAAACTAAATAAATGGGGATCTCCTAGGACTGGAGACGTACCCCGACCAAGACAACTATGTCAAGATCAACGAGAAGCTGCTTAAAAGGATCGAGTATCCCAAACGTAGATCAATATGATCAAGGGAAGAGTCAACAAGACTATTAGATACAAGTGGAAGCCATACCAAGACCGGTATAGGCTTAACCAAAAACCAACAGTACCACGCACTTGCCACGGCAAGTGCAGTAAGAACAGGAACATGTAGAGGAACTTTAACACACCACAGGTACATAGTAATGTACCGTGACTGCAACGAAGCAACTACAGGAACACACATCCTAAAACTAGAAGAAGGGAATCTTGGAAAGGCCTAACGGCCTGACCATGGTACCAAGGACATACCAGTCAGCGAGAAGCTGGACTTGGTCAAGACCACAAACATGGCTATGCCATGTACAATTTCTTTTAACACCGAATCATTGTTTCAAAACCCAAATTCTTCTTTCCAAACCACAACTTTTCTTTTAAACCTTGGATTTTTAAACAAAACCAACAAAATTACGGTGAGTATCATAGAATGATACAAGAGGAGTTGACAACAGAATACTTCACCTAGGCGTGTGACGAACACTATGAGTGTACCCAATTACGGGATGTGGGACAACCACACTCTGAAGGAGCTTGCGGGCCTGACAGATAGTCGGGTAAGTGGTAACGTATCAACAAGGTACCCCACGTATGTATACATGTAGTGTACGAAGCACGGGAAGTAGTCAACTCCGTTCTACGGACTATGAGTAAGTTCAAGCCAAAGCAGTTGGACGCCACAAACAATCAAGGAGAAGGAACTCAGCTAAGAAGTAAGTATAAAGAACTCAGAGAATCCATCTGAAGATAAGGAATTAGAACTAGAAAGTGCAAAGAGCACAGACTAGTAAGTATAGACATTGGAGATGTCTCAATAACATCAAGCAAATACATGATAGCTGGAAGGGATACCCAGCCTAAACACAGTAAGGCAAATGCCTAATGTAAACACCACGATACTCAACAAATGGGACGGAGTTCCCAAGAGCAACCACAAGATTACCATGAAGTATAATTCATCATTGAAGAGGATATAAACCTAGTCCAAACACTAGGAGAAAGTATAAACAGTCTACCCAAGGACGGGAGACGCTATAACCCACAAAGGGATAACTCAAAATACAATACCACCAGAGAGCATAGTGATAACATATCATAAACATTAGCCGGATGTAACGGAGTGACCAACAACACCCAGGAGCGATCCTTGAAGGGTGTCTGGATTAACAACAGTTGTACAAGCGGCATGATAAGAGCACGAAAGCTAGAACGAACATTCGGTTAGGACATCGAAGGGATTTCGCATAACGGGAAATACCCTAAATCACAAAAGGCACCGATTAGCACCAGATTTCCTAAAGGGCCTCCCATGAACGGAAGCGTGATGTCACGACTTGCCATGGAGCCCAGTAAATACCTCTAACCCTATAATGGTATATAAAGAGTGGAAAGATGTATAACCAGCTTGCAAAGAGCATAGCTCGCAGCAATTTGGCTTAAAAGCCACAAACCAAATACGTTATGTAAACATAAACGGTTGGAAAACCCACACCATTTAATAACAAGACTCGCAAGAGATATTGCTTCATACGACAAACAGATCGACAACTAAACCACCCAATTTGAGCTCAACATAATGAGTGGCTTGGAGTAATAGCTATCTCAGTGTCACCGTCACTAAAATCAGTCTAGTATACAGTTGACAAGCTTTAAATTTCCCTTCATGCCTTCTGTAGAAGTGGTAACACAGAGGCATAAGAATCGTAATAATGCCAACATTGGCCTAGTCCACACTTGGACACTACGGGAAACTCGAGGAAAGGTACCCCTCGTTAACCGAAGACCACCAATGCGGTGAAGATGTGAACCCTTAGAAACGGCTTCCATCAACAGTAACAGCAGACTTGTGCATATAGTTACTGCCAAGAGGCGATTGAACAAGGAAAGAGATTTCCAAATCATTACAATCTAAAGGAGTAAGTATACTCCATAGACAATCAAGAACATGGTAAACCTTGTCAAGAAACTTATGAGTGGAAACAAGCCCGCAACAAGAACTTCATTTATCAATGATAGAACGGGACCAGAAAACCCTTGAAGTTTCGGGGGATGTTCCGATGATATACATACAAATGTAAACTACATAGCTAGAGCCTATAACCAATGCTCAGCACTGGGAAACAGTAATTGTAAAAAAACAATCAATGTGAATACACATTGAACACCACGAATGACTAACGCTCAAGAGAGCTTGTAACCCGATGAATTATCTCATCCCTGGTCAACCAAGATACTTAGTAAGTTGTATCATAAATGATGATAGAATGTGAGGTAAGCTAACCTACACATAAAACCTAAGTGGAATAAGACATCTCCACACTGGGAAATAATCACATTGCGGTATGCTACGACAACCGTCATACACACGAACAGAGGAAACCCTCAGTGTTCATGCCATAAGGAAATGGTGCCAACGACAATGGCAATGAGTAAAGACAAACTACCACAGTAACAGAGACAGTAAAACGATGTTGTATACTGAGTAAGAATGCGGTGCGCAACAAGCGACTGCTATGAGAAAGTAGTTAAGCAATGACACGGAGTATAAGTATGGGAAGACAGGTAGAAATATTTATTCCTATGCGATCACATAAGTGATTTACTGTCAAGCGTTTACGCCTCTGCACTCTGTATGACTGAGTGTTTTGGTATTGCACTTGTGCAGCTAATGATCAAGTGGGATAGCTAGGAATGTAGGAAATGTAAATCGTAGTAAACCTTTCTTTCACCAACAACATGGCATAAGCCAGTTAAGCAAGTTTAGCAGCAAACCGTGCGGCCTAAGGCCAAAGAAGCATGAAGAGTGTAACACACACTAACAATCACAAGATGTGAATTCCATCGGAATAAAAGGTGAAAGAAGGTGTAAGAAAGTCACTAGGACGACGCATAGAAAATGCAAGGTCATACAAGTAAAGAACACTTGTACTGAACCAGAAAAACTGGTATAATTCAGAAACAACTGACAACAGAGGAAGCACTACAGTTAAGTGGTGACTTGACCTCACCCGACAATAAGTCGGAGGAACTTAGCGAAAAATTGTGGGAGTACGAATAGTATGTATGATAGATTACCAGAGAGCTAGTTATAATCTAAACTCATTGAGTTTAAACACGGTAAAAGAATACCACACTGTTAGTAAACCTTATTCCCACAATAGAGGGATAAAAAGGCGATGAGTAGCACATTTGGAATAACCAAAGAGCAATAAAGTACTAAGATTATCAGGGTCACGCAGCAGAAGCTAGTGGGCCCTAGCTAGGAGATTAATGTACCTAGTAAGTATAATAGAATGGCTATTAATGCCTTGAAGCCTAATAGGCTAGAACCGAATTAATTATGAGTTAAATAACTCATATAGGAATTCTTGGTGCAAAGATTAAACCATTGGTATGGTTAAGACCCTTTGACCAGAGTATATTACATAATAAGCCGTAATGAAGCTAAATCGCTTCAGATTGCCCAAATTAAGTAAACCAATGTATAATAATAACATATGGTAGATTACGTGGGCGTAATCCCTTTTAAGGGGGGTAGAGCGAAAACCGCATAATGTGAATTTTATGAATAAAACACATAAACTATAATGTGCATAGCACAAATGAGAATTGATTTGATGATTGGTACTATGTTAAATAAACATAAGTATTCATTCATATTGAAATTGTGGTAATTAGGCATGAGAGATGCAAATACCATAGGATGGATATACCTACCTTGTAACACCATGTAAGAGTATTAGTAAAAGAAAAGTAATGAGTAGTGGACGGAGCTCCACAAGTATTGTAGCCTTTGAAGAAGTAGTAGATGAATGAAGTCTAGGGGTAGTGTATACCTATGTAAATTATTGGAAGTAAATTGAGGACAACTAAATTTTACAAGTATGGTAATCCCTAGTTAAATGATGGAGAGTAATGGAGGGAAGTAGTGAAGGTTGATGAAATGAGCACTTAGGTATTGAACCACGGAGTAAAGCATTTGGGAAGTAGAGTGAGGATGATTGATGGACTGATTCCATGCTTTGGAGATGTATGAATTGTATCACGACTAGAAAAGGGTAAAAAGATGGAAAATGAAAACAATTAAATTATTTGTTTGTTTGAAACTGATGTGGGAAGTCAAACTTGATCCTGATCAGATCAAGGGAGACCAAACACAAATTGGGGTGGAAGGATAGTTCAACACTGATGTTGATCACATCAGGGTTGAATGATTCTTGAAGCTCCCCCCAAGTGGTCACAAGAATCACACATAGGATAGAAGTAATGAATATGAATTGGAATTTGGAGTTGTGTGCTATAGAGAGATTTCGAACTAATAGCTGCAAAGGGATTTGTTTTAATCGGAGAATGAGGATGTGTTGGAAGCGTATATCGGAGAAGATAGTAGTATATCCTATTGTATTATTCCAAGGGCAGCAGGACATAGAGGAGTCCTGTGTCTAGATGACCTGAGTGTCTGCGGGATTGTGTTGTGTATTGCATTGCTTTGGGGATAGCTTTGCACTGTATGTATGTATAAATTTTGTAAAGAGAACCCGGATGGTGGTTATATACGGATTGGTAGTAATTATTGCATATTGTTGTGTATGGTATGGTAGAGACCTTTAGTAATGGATTTAGGAATTGTAAGGGAGGATTTGTATGACTTTGGGCAGTAGACATGTATGAATGAACAAGTATCGTAATCCTATAACCTTGAGCAACTTTGGGGACAAAGTTCTTAAGGGGGGTAGATTGAAATACCCCGAAGTTAAATATAGCGATTAAAATTAATAATACGTATTTAAGGGCCTAATAACGCCTAAGTAATATTTGTAAGGAAAAATAAATCCAAAAGAAATGAAGAAACGCTTAAAAAGTGAAAAACGTTAAATAAGCGTTTCATAACCATAGGAGGTACGGGACCTCGGTTAGAGCATTATATGGATTCTTAAGGGCTTAATAATGCCTAAATAATATATGGGAACAAATTCCAAAGAAAACGGATCCTTAAAATGGATCAAAAACACTAACAAACATTAAAGCGCGTTTTTCGAGGAAACCAGGAAAACGTGACTTTAAGCGGGTCAAATAGACTCATAATAATTTTGGTCAACCAAATAGTTACTAATAAACATTAGTGAAGGTCTAGAGCCAATAAAATCAATAAAACGAGAAAATAGTAAAACTGTCAAAAACGGGAAGTTGTGGGGTAAAAGTGTAAATAAAATAAATAAGTGTGTCCACCTCGAAAATAAAAATGTAAGTGTGTGTGGTGTTTGCAGTAAGGGCCGATTTATTAGCCTCTCTCACACCCTATCTTAATTCCCTCTTTATGTGCTAACAAACAAAACAAATAAAAAGCAAACCTCACTTTTAGCACTCTCTCTCCTCTCTCACACACAACCCCCACGTACTGCTTCTTCTTCCTCCTCTCTGGTTCCAGCGATGGAGATTTGAGAAACTCCTCACACAGAGCCTCTTCTTCTCCATTTTTGAAACCTCAAACCACTACCAAATGCTACAAAAACCATACCGTTGAATTCGTATCGTCAAGGAGATCATTCTCCACCCTTCAAAAATCTAAAACCACCGACTTTATTTTTGAGGGTATTATCGGTTGAGAGCTTCAAGAGCACCATTTCAAGTTCTACATTCTTCTCCATGTTCTAAGGTAAGAAAAAGACCAAAGCTCCACTCCTTTCCATTTTTCCTTGCAAAAATCAAACTCACGTGAACACCATTGTGTTTCCTCACCCAGTCGGTTGGTGTTCCTTCTTGAGAGCTGAAGCACTATCATTTGTTTACCCAAAAACTTCATTTAGAAGCTCAAGGTAAGACTTCCTAAAAGTTGTAAATGCTTTCTCACAAGCTTGGGTTTAATACGTAAGTTAGAAACTTACTAGTATCGGTATGTGTGTGTGTCTTGTACGTGGCTGTAGTGTGGCCTAAATAAATCAAGGAAACAAAGAAGGGAAGAGGAGCAAGAAAGGAGAAAGAGAGAAAGGAAAACGAATCAAGAGCTCAAGGTAAGGAAGAGCCACTGTACAGTTTTTGATGTTGGTATATGTATAAATGCATTGCTGTAGCAATGGTTTAGAAATCACCATAATAGTAGGAAGAGTATGGGTATATTAATGTGGATGGTAATTGTAGTTTGAAGCTTTTGAAAACAAGTAATGAATATGCTGGGTGTGAATATTAAAGAGTGTTGTAAGTATTAGAAGTTGTATGAGTATAAGCTTGTGGCAAGTATTTTGAATGTGATGTGAGTAATGTGAATTGTGAGCAGGTTGTGAACTATGTTAAGTGAGCAAAATTGGTGTGGTGAGAATACTAAGGAAAGTAGGGAAACTCTGTCAAATTTTGGTTAGGAATTAAGTGGATGCTAGTGCTGTTTGACAGGAAAGAAAAGGAAGATGTGCAGAGAGGAAAATATGGGATTTCACTTTGGTTCGTAACAGGAAGAAAGAGTGTAGTTGAGTAGAGTTGTAAATGGTGTATTGGGATTGTTTAACTAAGTTAGGATGGATTGAGAATCATTGAGTTAGTGAGAAGAGAATGGGAAAGTCTGTAGCATTTCTTGGAGAAGGAAAATCGTAACAGCAGAGGAGAAAACTTACAGTGGAGTGTATTTTGTAACAGATTTTGATAGAGGTGGATTAGGCTAGATTAAAGTGCTTAATCAATGCTAAAATATACTAGATTATATGTAAGAATAATGGGGAAGAAGTTGGTGAAAGATTGAAGTTGAAACAAAGCTTAAAAACTGTAAATTTGCAACAGGCTGGATTTGTCCTGGTTTGCAAACCAGTACGCAAACCAGGACCACCTCTTAAACTTGGCAGAATGCCTTCTCGCTGGAATGGTCCTGGTTTGCAAACCAGTATGCAAACCAGGACCACCTCAAAAACTTGACAGAAAGTATCACTGAAGGATGGTCCGGGTTTTGCAAACAAGTACACAAACCCGGACAACCTTAAAAATACGACAGAAAGTTTTCTAAAGTGATGGTCCGGGTTTGTAAACTGGTACACAAACCCGGACCACCATAAAACTTGACAGAAACGTCTCTGAAGAGATGGTCCGGGTTTGTAAACCAGGACACAAACTAGGACCACCCCATTTTCTTCACAGAATCCATTTTAAAGCTAATCTAAGGTAGGGTAATGGAGGGTAATGATATTATAAGATAATTAAGACAAAATAAATGATGTTTAAAGGTCATTAAGGCCATGAACAAGCCTAGAGAATAATTTTAAGTAAGTAACATAAGTAAACGTATTTGAATAATAAGGAATTAGTAAGTAAACACTGGGAAACTTTCGCAAAGTAATAAGTAAGGTTAATTATAGATGATTAACCACCCAACTGTATGTATATGCTAGGATTCGAATAGTTGAACACCGAAGAGGAGTCGGTGAGTCCGAAATCAATGGTGAAAGGTATGATTTCTTCATGCCCTGTATCCTAATCTGGTTACCCCGATTTGTGTGCTTATTTGATCACCTAAATAAGATAAATGCATGAATCAGACTATAATGCACTTACTTGTGCTTGTTTACATTGTTCTTGATAATTGTCTTGAACAATGGTTTGTATAATTCATGAAATATATGGATGATGAAGAAGTGTATTGTATTTCGTAGTGTACTTGTATATTGTAACGTATTTTGTATGGATGTGTATATGGACAATGTATTGTGTATGTGGCTTGAATGAATGACTTCTGCTAATTCCTAACTACCTAACTCCTAACATAAGTAAGGAATAATTGGAATGAGTAGAAGTCCGATATAGCTTCGGCCACGCGTGAGGATGAGGAGACACAAGAGGTTGGATCCGATTCCTGACTCTTAAACTGGTCCGCGGCCCAAACCCCTTAAATGGGTAGCATCCCGGATCAGTGAGTCAAGTAAAGCCCGGTGGTGGGACCAAGTGGTCGGCGTACCCTCACTAGTACGCGGGGTATGCGGTTATCATGCTCAGCGAAAGCTGACCCCCTCGGGGGAACGTTTTTAGTGTGCAGGTACCCGATGCGGAAATGGTCAAGGTAAGAGACTGGCGGCTACACTTGGATAGTTAGCAGTAGAATGTAGAGGTGTGCTAGGTGGCACACCCCAGTACTTAGAAAGTAAGTAGTTGTGAGGAATGGGTAATTGTAGATCTGAATTTGGAAGAGGTATTATATTTGTATAAGGATCTTAGTAAACTCGGTGTATAGTATTGTAATGTATCGAACTTATGGAGCACTGTATGAAATGGAGTATTGTAATGTATGGGAAGTTCTAATATTTGATTTGGTAATTGGAGTATGTATCAGGAGTGTGTAGTACTCGGATATTCCGGTCCATCAGACCAATGCTGTATGTAGCAGTAGTAGTAGCCTTGTTAGTCACGTGGATGGCTAACGGCATTGTATCACCCACAGTATGTATGTAAGTATCCGCTGCGTGAGTCTAGATTGTATAAGGAGATTGGACGGTAATGACGGTATTAGCAGTAGGGGTTTTACACTTCGGTACGCCGTGGTGTCTAATTATCTCTCTGGAAAAGGTCCGCCAGTTTGGGAACTTTCCAAGTGTCCTTGATAGGAATGAAATTTGCTACCTTCGTCAGCCTGTCGACGATGACCTATATCATGTTAGCACCTCCTCTAGTCGGTGGAAGACCTACTACAAATCCATGGATATATCCTCGAACTTCCAATATGGAATGGGCATCGGCTATTATAAACCGCCCGGTCTCCGGTGCTCAAACTTCACCTTCTGACATGTCATACATCTTGCCACAAATTCTGCAACATCTTTCTTCATACCACTCCACCAGAAATGTAATTTCAAATCCTTGTACATCTTCGATGACCCTGGGTGTACTGATAATGATGAGCAATGAGCTTCCTGTAGTGTCTTTTCCTTCAAGTCTAGGCTGGACTCTGGAATGCATAAATGGCCATTCAGTCTGATTAACCCGTCTTTACTAAGTACAAAGTCATATTTCTTCCCCTCAAAGATACCGGCAGTCAACTGCTGTCTGATAGTCTTCATGTACTGGTCATTAGCCTGAGCACAACGTACCTCCTCGATGAGGTCGTTGTCTCCTGTCATGGCAAATAAGGAATGAGCTCTACGGCTCAGGGCATCTGCAACTACATTTGCCCTGCCCTCCTTGTACCTGAGGTCGATGTCGTAGTCCTTCAGAAACTCAACCCATCGCCTCTGCCTCATGTTAAGCTCCTTCTGTGTGAATAGGTGCTCAAGGCTCTTATGATCTGAATAAACTATCACTGTAACTCCATATAAGTAGTGTCGCCAGATCTTCAGTGCAAAAACAACTGCTCCCAATTCTAGATCATGAGTCGGGTAGTTCTCTTCATGTTTCTTCAACTGCCATGATGCATAAGCAACAACCTTTCCATTCTGCATAAGTACACACCTATCCCTGTGCCTGAGGCATCGCAATAAACTTTGAATTCGTCGTTCCCTCTGGAATGGTTACTATCGGTGCCGACGTCAGTAGATCCTTCAGTGTCTGAAAGGAACGCTCACAATCTACTGTCCATACAAATGGAGAATCTTTCTTTATCATCAGGCTCGTCATCGGTTTCGCCAGTTTGGAGAAGTCCTGTACAAATCTTCTGTAGTAATTAGCTAATCCCAAGAAACTACGGATATCTGTCACTGTCTTCGGTCTTGGCCAAGTCTTAACTGCCTCAATCTTCATAGGGTCTACAGATATTCCGCTGGCTTATATTACATGCCCTAGAAAAGATACACTGTCTAGCCAGAAATCACACTTTGAAAGTTTGGCGTACAATTGATTCTCCCTCATGGTCTGCAAAACTTGCCTCAGATGCACCTCGTGCTCGTCCTTAGTCTTAGAGTAAACTAGAATATCGTCGATGAATACAACCACTAATGAATCTAACTGCTCTGTGAATAACCGGTTCATAAGATCCATGAATATAGCTGGGGCGTTTGACAATCCAAATGGCATAACTGTGAACTCGTAGTGCCCGTAGCGCGTCCGAAAAGTTGTCTTCTCTATGTCTTCATCAGCTATCCGTATCTGGTGGTAACCTGATCTCAGATCAATCTTCGAGAAAACTGTAGCGCCTCGTAACTGGTCGAACAGATCGTCAATCCGTGGTAACGGGTACTTGTTCTTCACTGTGACTGGATTAAGCTCCCTGTAGTCGATGCATAGTCGCATGCTACCATCCTTCTTTTTCACAAACAAAACTAGTGCTCCCCATGGTGATGCACTCGGTCTGATATAACCTTTGTCTAGCAGATCTTCTAACTGAATCTTCAGCTCCTTCATTTCTGCTGGTGCCATTCTGTACGGTGCCTTAGCAATAGGTCCTGTGCCTGGTAATAAGTCAATGGAGAACTCCACATCTCTCTTGGGTGGCATCCCTAGTAATTCTTATGGGAATAAGTCTGGAAAATCTGAAACGACCGGTATGTTTGACTGTGTCTTCTCCTCCTGCCTCATGTCCTAACATAGCACAAATGTACTGGTTGTCCCTTCTTCACCTTCTTCATCAATGTGATAGCATATACTAGATTGAAAGTAGGCTCTTTTGGAATACTGCGATATGAGACCGTCTTGCCCTTCGAGCTCTTTAGTTGTAACCTATGCTCTGCGCAATGCAGTCGTCCCTTGTATTTCTGTAGCCAATCCATGCCCATGATGATGTCAAATCCCAAATTATCCAACTCAAACAAATCCGCTTGAAACTCTTCACCCATGATGTTAATCTGAACTCCCTTGTGTAGTTTCGTGCACCTCACTCTCTCCTTCGTCGGTAATGTGACCAGGAAATCTGAGAGAGGTTCAGGGGTTGTCTCCAACTTCCTTGCTGATGTAGAGGATATAAAGGAGTGAGACGCTCCTGAATCGAACAGTATCGATGCACTCACGCCATTTACTGTAAAGGTTCCCATGATAACATTCCCCTTATCCTTGGCCTCGGTCTTGTCCAACACATTCAGCACCGCTCCTTCATTAGACTCGAGGCCTGGGGTTAACAATTCGTAAGATAGTGCATGTCTCAAAAGTATTAAAATGACATTCATTAATCCAATGATTCTCACATACAAGCTCTATAATTACATTAATATTGCCTAAATGTCAAATTTAACCATCTAGGTTTTAAATGGGTAGTGTTTACTAAGGTTGATAGGGCTGTGTTCAACTTAACGCTCTTAATTCCATGGTATACTAGTCTTGATTCTCCACCAAATATTAATACATCTCCTGACTTCAAAATAATCTTTTTCGCCTTGTCCATCCTTTTATGATCACTATAAAAACTCAGCATCGTCTCCAATAGAAAATGATATAACTGGTATTCCATTGGTAATTGACTCTGATGTCTCATCTCGGTCCTGGTGTAATCCAAGTTTTCCCCCTTTCTCATAGAAGTTCGCAATACAAATGTCGGCTTTCATGTCTGGAATGGGGTTGGTTTCTAATTGTTGTGCAATCTGGATCGCTTCTATCACCAAAGTTTGAAAACTATCGGGTATCCTAGGAACTCGTGTCCCATCTACCTTTCTAACCTCACTATACAATCTAGTTTGTGGATTCCAATTCTTACCCATACATCATATACAAAAATTTTGATCCACTCCCATTCCTGGAGTATAAAATCCTCCAAGGCCTATTCCCAGGTTCTACATTCATTTACAATGGCTATTTGTTCATCTAAATTTAAATATTGCTTGAGTAGGATCATGCCGGGTCGAAGTACTTGGCATTCTTTCTCTGGATATTCCCGACCTTCGCTCATAGGCTCAGGTGATCTCGGTCTCATAGGTACGGGATAACAAATGTCGAAACATCCTATTAGGTGAGAGATTTCCTAAATTAGGTCTCTCTAAATTTTATTTCACACAAAACACATACAAGTCTTTTCGACTGAACAACTGTAAACACACATTCATAGCATCATGCTCTTGATCTAAGTTCTAGGCTTACCAGTTTCGCGCTGAGCGCTAGCCTCAGCGCCTGAAGTTCCCACTGTATACAGGGTGTTTCTACTCGGAACTATCTCCTTCCCCTTCTGGCTCCCGGATGAGGATGACTGTCCTCCCGGTCCTCTAGTATAGGTGGTATTCTGCGGTGCCTGACCTCCTCTTGGTCCGCCCACCTCATTGGCTTGGGTCCTCTGCGAACCTCTAGATCCCTTGTATGCTCTCCTTGCTGGGTTGGAGAAGCATTCGTACTCCCGGTGGCCTTCCTTCTTGCAGTAACGACACTCCGCCTTCCTTCCTGTGCAGTCTACTCCTGGGTGGTCATTCCCGCAACGCTTACAGTAGTAGTGGCACTCGGTTGGCTTATTGCCTATTGTTTATACAACATGGTTTAGTACAGATATAGCTAATAAATATCTTGATTAAGTAAAAGGTGGGTATCCTTACCCCTAGGTGGTGCCGACCTAAGTGGTTGTGCATCAATAGCTGGGCCGGTCTGACGAGGGACCTGCTCCTTCGTCTTCTGACCGTGGAAGTCCTTCCTCCCCTTCCTCTTGTCAAATAATTTCCTGTTGAAGGTTTAGGTTAATGACCAAACTAAGTGTAGGTAATATACGAGTACTCCTTTACAATCAAGTTGTCTTACTTCCCCTTCTTGTAGAAACCGCTAGATGTTGCTCCCCCATCTTCCCCTTCAGGATTCTTTCTTTTCTTTGCTTGAACTTCCTCCCTGGATTGTAGCATTAGCTTAGTTGCTGATGCAGCGTCATAGCACTCTTGAATGGTAGTGAAACGAATTGCTCCCATGACACTCTGGATACGAAATTGTAGACCTCCTTGTGAGCCTCGATTTTAAACCCTATCCTATGTTGATTAAGTTGATTAGGATCTAGTCGGGTTTTAGGTCCACTTATAACCTAAGATTAATAACTATGTCATATAACAATAATTATTAAGACCTAAGCTAGCTCACTAGAATCTATTGTGAGTCGCCACCTAATTTTTACCTAGATCAAATTAGGTAAGGGGAGTTCGGGTTCGGGGGCTTGATATTCGACTTAATTAGGGTTCAATTACTTTCATTACCCATAGAAGTCGTTTTTCCTCTACTTAGTTTAATTATGGCTTATTACGAGTCGTTTTTAACCTAAGTGCGCGCTTTGTTTTTTTTTATTTTTTTAACGCTTTTTGACAGAAAATTAAAGTGGAAATTAAAATACCTAACCTAGGGTTTCTGAGGCAGAATTAGGTCAAATTTTGTTTCCGTCCGTGGCTACGGACCTAATGTCCGAACCCACGGACCCTAGTTAACCTAATTACACAGAAAAGTCAAATTTAAACAGAAACGAGATTTTGAAAAGTCCGGGGCCACGGACAGGACGTCCGTGGGCCCGGACATGTTTTATAAAACCCTAACTTTTGAAAATAATAATATCCCGCCACCGTCTGGGGGCGTCCGGCTTTCGAACAGAGCGTCTGGGACCCCGGACATAGCGTCCGTGGGTGCGGACCACCCTCGGACGACGGCGTTTAGGTGGCTCCCGACGGTGTTTATGGCTCAAATTTTATGGGTAGGTAGCCTGAAAGATTCTAAACACGTTAGTGATCGAAAGTTTACAATTTGAATTTGAAATAAACACGAAACTTAGCAAACAAGTTATTAGGCAGAAGCGAAAACAAACGCTAATTCAGAAGCGGTAAAAAGTCAATTCGACTCCAAATTTTAACACAAAGTAGTTAAAGTTGAACAAAGTCAGAAAACATGATTTCAACCTGTTTTACCTTTGAATTTAATGAGACTCTTCACATCGGGGATCTTTTGGTGCTTCGTTGATGCCGGTTCTGGATTGACTTCGAATTAAGCTTCTGACTCCTTCTTCTTTATGCTTCTAAGGACGTTTCTCTTCTGTTTTTGTGGTGGTTTTGTGTGTTTTTGGTGCTTGGAAGTTCAATGGGAGAAGAAAGGACGAGTTTTTGGTGATTTCGGGGTGATTTCTGCAGTGTTTCGGTAATGATTTGAGGCTTGGAAGTGTAAAAACGTGGGGAGAAGGTTTGTGGCTGTGTTTTCTGACTTTGGAAGTGTTCTCCTCTGCCTTAGGTCATTTTTGGAAGGTCCTTTTATAGAGAAAGCAAGGCCATGTTGATAGAACAAAATTTTTATCTAAAATCCAGATTTTATGCTCTAAGAGAATCTGATTTTTTAGAATATGCTGCAGGCCGAGCAAAATTATGAACTTTTTAACTGAAGGTAAAGGATGATTGTTAAGAATTTTGAGAGTTGGAATCGGGTTAGTTTGATAAATAACCGATTAGATAAAAATCACACAATCTGGAATCTCCCATAATTCATAACTAATTATTGGAAAGTCGAAATAACGAAATTCCAACAGCATTAGTCTCTACAAATCATCCTCTATCTTGTGTTAAAATTGCATGACATTTTGTTTTGATTTCGGTATTTTCTAGAGGAGAGAGAAAATTGCAAAAATGATTGAATTTCTCTTTTAAATTTTGGGATAAGGTTCAAAATAAAATAATTTCAGGTTTATGACTGTATGTAGTCATGCTAACCATGTGACAATTTTATTTTAATTTTGAAAACCCTTGTATTTCTATTTTGAGGCTATTTCATGTGTTAATTATTAAAGAAACTAGCTTATTAAAAGCTTAATTTCCAGAATAAATATTATCAGAAATTCATGAAATACCTTTCATAATGACTATGATATTTGGATGTGTTTGGAGATAATGAACAAGTCATATGAAAATAGAAAATCCCGAGAATGTCCTTGGAAAATCCTGCATTGGTGCATTTTGACCATTTTGCCCTTTGTAACATATATGTCTTAGAGACTACTACGAGGGGGTTGAAATTTTGGGTATAACAGATTGCCCCCTGTCAACTAGACTTTGTAATGGATATGAAGAGTCTAGTTGATGCTTGAGTGATACCCCAAAATTTCGGACCTTAAAAGACCCTACATCCCGCTTGAAATCTAGCGGGTTGTGTCGAGCTATTCGAAGGCGCCGACTACCTAAGGAGGAAGGAGATGTTGTTGAACTATTCAAAGGCACCAACTACCTGAAATGATGATATGCTATCGAGCTATTCTAAGGTGCTGACTACGTAAAAAGATGAAAATGATGTCAAGCTATTCTAAGGCATTGACTACCTAAAAACGAAATGATGAAATAAATGTCAAGCGATTCTAAGGCGTTGACTACCTAAATGATAAAGTACATGTCAAGCGATTCTAAGGCGTTGACTACCTAAAATGTGAAAAGTGGACTGAACTAAGAGTGAATAATCAAGACCGAGCATCTAAGGTGCCGGGAACCTAAAATTAAATGGAGTACGCCGAGCATTATAAGGTGTCGGGAACCTGAGGTTGAATGAAATACGCCGAGCATTATTAGGTGTCGGGAACCTGAAGCTGAATGGATTACGCCGAGCATTATAAGGTGTCGGGAACCTGAAATTGAATGGATTACGCCGAGCATTATAAGGTGTCGGGAACCTGGAGTTTGATTGGAATACGTCGAGCATTATAAGGTGTCGGGAACCTGAAGTTGAATGGATTACGCCAAGCATTATAAGGTGTCGGGAACCTGAAGTTGAATGGATTACGCCGAGCATTATAAGGTGTCGGGAACCTGGAGTTTGATTGGAATACACCGAGCATTATAAGGTGTCGGGAACCTGAGGTTTGATTGGAATACGCCGAGCATTATAAGGTATCGGGAACCTGAAGTTTGATTGGATTCTCACATATGATAAGAGCTAATTACGAAAGTGCCAAACATGGCAATTATATGGTGTGAAAATTGTCCAAAGCAAGAAATAACTAGAAAATATACCAAACACGGCTATGAAAAAAAAAGATTTGTCCAAAACAAGAAATTGCTACGCCAAACATGGCGATGATGCAGATTTGTCGAAAGCAAGAAATTACTAGGAATATGCCAAACATGGCGATGATGTCGAAAGCAAGAAATTGCTAGTAATGTGCCAAACATGGCGATGATGCAGATTTGTCGAAAGCAAGAAATTGCCAGGAATATGCCAATATTGGCGATGATGCATATTTGCTGAAAACAAGAAATTGCTAGGAATATGCCAAACGTGGCAATGTTTGAAGAAACTTCTGTGTACTGAAAAGGAAAATGAAATTACCATTTCCTGACTAAAGATTTAAGACTTGTAATTTATCTCCTAGGAGATGAAGATGCTACCAGTGGGGTGTGGTGTTTGATGTGGAGACTTTTTGAGTTATGATCAAGGCATATATGTGGTGTATGATGTGAAGGTAAGGGCTTATGTGGGCCTGTGTAGTGGTGGTGTGGAGGTAAGGGCTTATGTTTGCCTGTGGTGGGATGGTGGTGTTCAAGCTTTGGGTTTCAATTGGTGTTGTCATGGCAAATGTTGGAACCAACAATTGCTCCCAGTATTTCTCCTTAAGACAATTTGAGCTAGACTTCATGGAAATTGATCGAAACGATCGATTGCCCCCAGTATTTTGATAAAACGTGCGAACGAGTCTCGTCTTCACAGGGTCAAGGCTTATGTTTTAATTTGGTGCTTTCTAACCTACACTCGACGTGTTTGGTGTTTACACTCGTTTCTCACTTACGGTCGCAACTTCTAGACCATTGAATTTGATATTTGATGAATTTACGCATTCAATCTGTTACTTTCACGTGATTGGACACACAACTATCAAGTCGGAAGTCTTTAAAGCTTATAATGTGGCCATAGGGTGTGATGAAAGACGACGGGATCATGGTGGGATATTTGAGGTATGTGGAGCTTAAATGGGTGACCAAAGCTGCAACTTGCATCTTCTCTCGGATTCATCTTCCTTGTCTTGAAGTCGTCTGGCTGCTTCATGTTGATGTTGTTTTCAAGCTTCTGGACCTGAACTTTTGAAGTTGTCCGTTACACCATTTCTCTTTTCGTCATTTGGATTTCTTCGAGGAACTTTGGGTTTGCCTTTTGTTTTTTCCTTTCTTGGCTTTGCCTTCGGGGTTCTTGTGTTTCCCGGTTTTGAGTTTCGAGAGCTGTTTTGATGTGAGCTCTTTTGATCCTGTGTCACTCTGGGACCATTTGCGGATCGCTTCGTCATGCTGATAGCGGCATTGCTTCTTTGGACTAATGAGAATGTTATAAGAGTAGGGCTCCTCGTTTCCTTTGGTCACCGGGTCGGACATTCATCATTGGCTAGGTTATTCTGTGGAGCTAACAATATCGAAAAGGGATATACGGAAGGCTCAACGGGGGTGCCTAGGGTTTAAAGATAGGGTTTACAAGCTTTTGGCTATGTGGTGTTGTACCTAGGTGATTCGTCATTCCTGATAGTTGTGTATCTGTTCTTTGTTACTTTTCACAGGTCTAAGAGTAAATTTACAAATTATCTCCTTCGGTCGGAGTTATACCGTTTACCTCACCTTTGAATGTGGTCTCTCCGGAGTCGTGTAAAAATGACACACTCGTTCACTCATGGTTTTTCCGCTCAAGGCACTCTCACGAAATGTTCACTCAAATACTTGTTCACACGTTAAAACAAAAATTAAAGATAACAAACCTAACTCAGATTGCCCCTAGTATTAATCTAGGGTTTGTGACAACAATTTGAAAGATATGAATTTGGAACCGCTTTGGGGGTTATTTGGATGTTTTGGGATAAGCTGTGGGGGTTTGGTAAGGCATGTTCAAAATTTCAGAAACAAAATACAAGTCTTTGTATTCCATTGTCGGGAGATAATTAATTCATGATCCATTTTCTCAAAAGAAACTTGTGTGAAACAAAACCTTCTTTTTTTGTGTTATCATTTAGACTTGAAAAAGTCATCCATTTGTGAACATGAGGAAGAAGATGATTTAACAAAATCGATGCTTCTTTGAAAAATATGAGAGGTGCATTTGAAAGATGAGTGTTATTGCAGGTTATGCAGTAGAATGCATGGAAACCCTAAAATTTCTGTTGAATCCGAATCCTGCTGAACCGTCTGAAGTCGGCATGCTGAAGACTCAAGCTCTTGTCCGCCGGGATGTCGCCAAGATGACTGTGACCGTCTTCTTCTTATACTCATAGTAGGTTCCACGAAATACCTGAACTTGGAATGCCTATGGATGACACATGAGACACTTGAGCCTGAATGTGAGGTGCATGGGTTGAAACGGTTTCATGAATGTGGACTAGGCACTCGGGCCTGGATGATTTCATGGATGTGGATAGGCACTCGGGCCTGGATGAATTGAAAGTGAGGCACACATGCCAGAATGATTCATAAGCGGGTTGGCACTTAGGCCGGAATGTCTTAGAATATGGGGCACTTGGGCGAGAATGTGTTTGAAAGTGTGGCGCTTGGGCCAAAAAGTGTTTGAGGATGTGGCGCTTGGGCCAGAATGTGTTTAGGAAGATGGCACTTGGGCCTGAATGTGTTTGGGAATGTGGCACTTGGGCCTGAATGTGTTTGGGAATGTGGCTGTAACACCCCTACCGCTAATACTGTCATTACCGTCCAATCTCCTTATACACCAGATTCACGCAGCGGATACTTACATACTCAACGGTGGGTGATACACTGCCGTTAGTCACCCACGTGACTAACAAGGCTACTACTACATACAGCATCGGTCTGATGGACCGGAATCCCGAGTACTACACATCTACAATACATACTCCATTTACAATCGAATACTACAATGTTCCATTCAAAACTTTACTCCTTCATAAATCATACAGTACAAAATACATAACCGAGTTTACTAGGTTCCCAATACAAATATAATGCTTCTTCCAAGTTCATATGTACTCATTAAGAGCCTACATCTACCCATTCCTCACAACTACTTACTTCCTAAGTACAAGGGTGTGCCATTTAGTACACCTCTACATTCTACTTCTAGCTATCCAAGTGTAGCCACCGGTCCCTTACCTTGATCATATCCGCTTCGGGTACCTGCACACTAAAAACGTTCCTTCTAGGGGGGTCAGCTTTCGCTGCATATGATAACCGCATACCCCGTGTACTAGTGATGGTACACCGACCACTTGGTCGAATACATGCGATTGATTTCATTCAAACATATATGCATACATGCTCTTATACATAATATTACAATACATTACGCAAGGAATACATACATACACGTCATTACACACTCTTCAATACATACATGGTAACCCATACAAGCCATCAGACACATTCTTACCTTTCCGAGATCCACAATACACAATACATATACAATACATACGCAATACATACACAATACACCATCCTTGTTAGCTCATGTTGGTCCACCCGGGTTAATCGGGTGGAGATTACTCTTTTACTCGTTCCACAGTACTTACGCATACATACTCATACTCATACATACTTACTCACTTACTCTTACTCATGTTAAGTCGTCGGGACCTCCGGCCCGGGGACTACTCCGTCCCAACACCGGGATTTACTTGACTCACCAATCCGGGATGCTACCCATTTAAGGGGTTTGGGCCGCGGACCAGTTTAAGAGTCAGGAATCAGATCCAACCTCTTGTGTCTCCTCATCCTCACGCGTGGCCGAAGCTATATCGGACTTCTACTCATTCCAATTTACTCACACTTAAGTTAGGAGTTAGGTAGTTAGGAATTTAGTAGAAGTCAACATCCAAGCCACATACACATTACATTGTTCATATACATATCCATACGCAATACAATACAATATACAAGTACACTACGAGATACAAATACACTTCATCATTATTTAAATTTTTCATGAATTATACAAACTAGTGTTCAAGACAGTAAACATCGAGAACGGCATAAGTCAAGCACAGGTAAGTGCAATATAGTCCGATTCATGCATTTATCTTATTTAGGTGATCAAATAAGCACACAAATCGGGGTAACCAGATTAGGATACAGGGCATGAAGAAATCATACCTTTCACCATTGATTTCGGACTCACCGACTCCTCTTCGGTGTTCGACTAATCGAATCCTATCACATACATACAGTTGGGTGGTTAATTTTCCACAATTTACCTTACTCATTACTTTACTAGAGTTTCCTAGTTTATACTTGCTAATTCTTCTTTGTTCAAATACCTTTACTTATGTTACTTACTTAAAACCATTTTCTAAACTTGTTTATGGCCTTAATGACCTTTAAACACCATTAATTATGTCTTAATCATCCTATACAATCACTACCCATCCTTACCCTACCTTAGGATAGCTTTAGAACATATTCTGGAAGGATTTTAGTAGGGTCCGGGTTACTGTCCGGGTTTACAAACCCAGACCACAATGTTTGGTCACTCTCGGGTGGAATTTAAGTGTGGTCCGGGTTTAGGGATGGGTTTACAAACCCGGACCATGCAGTGTAGTTTCTCTCGGGTGAAAAATTTGGGTGGTCCGGGTTTAGGGGTTGGTTTGCTAACCCGGACCATTCCTTTGCAAAACTCTCGGGTGTATTTTAGGGGTGGTTCGGGTTTAGTTCCTAGTTTGCAAACCCAGACCACTCCCTCTGAATTACAATCTGTCGAGTTTTTTTACTGGTCCGGGTTTGGCGTACTTTTTTGCAAACCCGGATGTTATACCCAAAATTTTGACCCCCTGGTTAGGGTCTACGTGGTACTGGTGTTGTGAGAGGCATTTTAATCAAGTGGTGAGGGATCCCGGCCCGATCGGCACGTTCCATGGCATGGGGAGCAGCTTCGTCACTTTCAGGGGCGTTTTGGTAATCTTTAAAGGCTCCTAAGACCTCTTGTAAGCTTTCTCTCTGCTCCAAAGGATGCCCAAATCAGCTTGAAACGCTTTGATATTTTAACCCATGATAGAGGATGACATTTTAAGCATAATGGTGTTGGAATTTTGATTTTTCGAATTTCCAATAATTTTCTAGCAATTTCTGACTGAATCTGACGAGAAATTCAATTTAAAAATATTCCAATATTCAAAAAATTCGGTTCCACCTCAGAAAATTCATAATATCCATCCTTGACATGTGGTTAAAATCTCACAGCAAAATTCATTGGGAAGTCACTTAATTAAAATATCAAAAAATCTTACTTTTACTAGATTTTCTTTATCTTTAAGAAAGTCTATATAAGGGGATAGGTTTTTGGATAAAAAAGAACCTCATATGCTCAAGAACCCTAGAGAGTCAAAAACACAGCCTCCTCACTCTCTCTCACGTTTTCCAACACCCGGCCACCCAAATCATACCGAAAATCCCCCGAAATCACCATCTAAACACGTTTTCCAATCCCCAAAGCATCAATAGTCATCAAAACCCCACAAAAACACCACCAAAACGTGAAGAACAGCAAGACAACCAACAACCAGAAGCTTGGGTCGAAATCCTCTCGGGTCTGCCATCAACGGAGCACTCGACGAATCCCGGTGTGAAGAAACGTTGTGAATCCGAAGGTAAAACAGGTAAACTCCACTTCCCTAATTCTCCACGGTATTATCTGTCTGCCTCAAAATTTGGGCTCAAACTAACCTTCGTACGCTTCTGTATTGCTGTTTATTCAAGCTTCTGTCCAATAACTTGTTTACCAAGTTTCGTGCATAATTCGAATTCAAATTGAGAACTTTCGATCACTAACGCATTGTACATCTTTCAGGCTACGCACCCATAAAATTTGAGCCAAAAACACCTTCGGGAACAGCCTTAACGCCGCCGTCCGAGGGCGGTCCGCACCCACGGACGTCATGTCCGGGGTCCCGGACTCCTTGTCCGTAAGCCCGGACGCCCACGGACGGCGGCGAGTTTTTTAAATTTTAAAAATTTAGGTTTTTCTAATAATGTCCGGGCCCACGGACGGCCTGTCACTGTCCGGCCCGGACTTTACAATTTTCTGTTTTCTATTAATTCGACTTTTATTTTCATATAGGTTAACTAGGGTCCGTGGTCTCGGACATTAGGTCCGTGGCCACGGACGGAAACAAAATTTGACCTAATTCTGCCTCCGAAACCCTAGTTTAGGTAATTTTAATTTCCACTTTAATTTTCTGTCAAAAAATGCTAAAAAACACAAAAAAACAGAAGCGCGCACTTAGGTTAAAAAGCAACTTTGTAAAAGCCGTAATTAAACCAAGTAGAGGAAAAACGACCTAGGAGGGTAATGAAAGTAATTGAACCCTAATTAAGTCGAATATCGAGCCCCCGAACCCGAACTCTCCTTTCCTAATTTGATCTAGGTTAAAATTAGGTGGCGACTCATAATAGGTTCCAGTGAGCTAGCTTAGGTTTTAATAATTATTGTTATATGACATAGTTATTAATCTTAGACTATAAGTGGACCTAAAACCCGGTTAGATCCTAATCAACTTTAATCAACATAGGATAGGGTTTAAAATCGAGGCTCACAGACTGGCGACTCTGCTGGGGACAATTCTTAATTTTAACTTGTTTAATTTTAAGAAAGAGGGCTTAACTTGAAAATGTTTATTTATGGCTTTTACATTGCTTGTTATTTATGTGCGCACTTTAATTTTGCACCCTTGCATCATATGAGAGCGAGGGTCCACGCAAGCCAATTTCCCCGGGACCCGTTTGAGGGTCCCCTGTCTGGGACTCACACCTTTTAGGTGATGTGAATAAATGGGGGAAAAGAGGAGGGTGTCGTCTAACCACACCCCCTTAATACCTGGGCCTTAGCCCCAAGCATTTTCCTGGCAGTACCCTTACCTAGCCCATTGTTTGGTCAGTCAAAGACCCGACCGTAGACGCACACCTTCAGGTGATGTGGAAAAAGTGGGGTAGCCCAAAGAGAATAGCGTGCAAGCCCTATTCCTTTGTGGTGACCTGGGCCCGCGCCCCGAGCACCTCTCCGGATCGACCTGTACCCATTGGACTGAGTTATTTTGTGAGGACATTTGCATCATCCCCTTGTGTGGGACCTCTGTGTATGTGTTCCTTTTCTCCTGGGTCTCAGGCCCAATATCTGAAATGATCCATCAATCTCTTCTAGCCCAAATGAAACATTTAAGGGGTTTTCATAGTCCAAATACTTCGATCACCCCAAAAAAAAAAATCCTTTAAGCTGATTCTTGTTACAAGCCTGATTCTTGCAAAACCCACTCGTGAGACCAACGAATCTTGTAACCCAAAAGTGTGGTCCAGAACGGACCCTCCCAAAATTTTGGAGCCCAGCATTCATTGCGGCACACTAGTTTTCGGCCTGAGTTCCTAAGTTTAGTCCCAGTTTCACCCCCGCAATGCTGACTTATCTTTTTGCTTAAAACAGGCAGCACCCTTTACAACCAGGATGTCGTCTGGAGTTAACGATCGAAATGCTCTGCTCGTGGATTTGATAGGGAAACTAGCTGAGTTAGAATTTGTCCACAGGAGTGCTCTGGAAGAACTAAGCTCAGGATTTGTGTCGGCTGCAAGGGAAGCGAGAGCTCTCATTCATGCTCTTGGGAAAATCATCCCTTTAGATCTGGTCCCCGATGAGGACGGGGTCGAGTCACCAGAGAACCAGGGACCGCAACGAGAGCAGGCCGCACAGGTGCCCGTTGTAGATCTGCAGCAGCCGCAGAGTCAGATTCTGAGAGTACTTCTAGGGCAAGGGTTAGTCCAACTTAAAGCCCCGCGGTTTCGCGGACGGCGTCTGGGGGCGCATCCCGAACAGTTCTGTCGTTTCCACCTACTCACGGGCCACTCCACAGATAATTGTCGTAATTTGAGGTCTAAAATTCTGTTGTTGGCCCAGGAGGGAAAAATCCAGATCGCAACCTCGGTACTGGAGCTTCCCCGCAAAGCCGAAAGGGAGTTCACACCCATTGGTTGTCCTTTAAGCCAGGCCTTTGAGGAGCTGCAGGACGAGGGGCTAATACGGCCGCTCATCCTCGCCATGGGGAGACGCGGAAAGGGAGTAGACTCAGTCAATTTTGCAGGTACCATCAGCTAGCAGGACATGATACCGATGATTGCAAAGTGCTGAGACATCGGGTCCAGGACCTCATCGATCAAGGGTATCAGCGTTTGGATGACCTCGAGACATCAGAATCCGAAGTTCAGTGTGCTGCCTTTACTGTTTTCTGGGATGACCAAAAGCCGACACGAGGGGTAGGACGGAAGCCCACATCCGCAGTCAGCTTTGTCCCGGCAAATGCTCACGTTACTCGGTCAGGTAAGCATTACGGATCACCTGAAAAGCCATCGCAAGGGGAAGAGCGAACGTCGTCTCCCCCAGTGGTTGAAGAGATTCCGGGTGAGCGAGAATTGCTTCAGAAGCTGAAGGCGACAACCATCCCCATGGCCATCTGGTCTTTGCTTACGATCTCGCCAGAACACCGACGGGCCATTGCCAAACATTTGGGCGGGCCAGAGGAAAGTTTAGCCCGGAGAGGATGGTTGCGGCTCTTTGGCAAAAGCAGGAGGAGGAGATCAGTTTTCACGACAGCGAGATCTCCGAGCACTCAGGGAAAGCATTGTATATTACTGTTTGGTGCGGGGCCTTCAAGGTGCCAAAGGTCCTCATTGACACAGGAGCAGACGTTAGCATCTGCCCTCTGAAAGTGGCGGAGGGCATGGGTTATGACAAATTTGAGTCTTGCCAAATAGTGTTACGAGGGTATGATGATAACCCAAGACATGTATTCGGCCTATTGGATCTTCCACTCAAGTTTGGGACAGTTGTTCATCCAGTGAAGTTCTTGGTTCTGCAAATCCCCCATTCTTTCAACCTGATTCTGGGACGGGATTTCCTCCAAGATTTGAAGGCCGTCCCTTCTACGGTTCATCAGTGTTTGAAGTTCAAAAGAGACGGGAAGGTTCACATCGTTAGGGGGGAACCGCATCAGAAGGAGTTGCCTGTTTGCATGGTGGAAGAGGAGGGTTCGTCCCATCTGAGCAGGTTCAGTGTTGTTCCAGAGCAGTCCGACCCAACCTCTCTTCAGAAACTTAAGGTTGGGCCGGGGAAGGCTATCATGGAGAAGTATGGTTATCAGGAGGGTAAGGGCCTTGGCAAGGATCTCCAAGGAGTCCCAGACATTCTATCTCCAGCAGCGAACCCTGGTCGTCAGGGACTTGGTGCGTTAGTGGACCCATCTTTCATTTCAGCAATTGAACTATCATCTTTATTCATATGCTCATGTTCCCCATGTTTACAGGGTACGGTAAAAGCAGCGGAGGAGAAAGCGATGCCTGATTGGATGTTCCTTGAAGAATAGGTCATAGATTAGGGGTAGTTAGTCTTTTACTTCCGCTTTGGGGTCGTTAGGAGTCATTATTGTCTTTTGGCTGTTCTACATAGCCTCTTTCTTTCCGTAGTTGGTTTAGCTGTCTTTCTCATTTAGTTGGTACTCAATGTCGTTGTTACTTCTTTTGGATATCAATAAAGTTTCTTCTTTGTTCATGTTTTAACGTCTATGCATTCGTTCACGCGCTAAAAAAAGGGAAGGAAAAAAAAACTCTCTCATAAGGCATGTCTGCAAGCGTATAAGAGAAAAGCCTTTGCTCTTTTACGGAACCCCCCTGTACAAAACCACATTTCCATCCATGCATTTGCTACCTCCGTTGCAGCCACCACATCACTTTATTTTTGCTATTCCACCTGACACATAAAAACAAAACTGCCGCCACCAGAGGGACAAAAAAAATCACTCCATCACCACTCACCACCACTGTTCACCACCACACATATAATCACCCTCCATAAATAACTTGGGCGTTCTAAGGTTTGTCAAGAAAACCCCACAACAACACTGGGGGCAATCTGAGTTAAAGAACGATAATGTTTATTTCTTTCGTTTAAATGTGCAAGCAAGTCTCCGAGTGTACACTTCGCGAGAGTGCCTTGAGTGGTAAAACCAAGAGCGAAAGAGCGTGTCATTTTTACACGACTCCAGAGAGGTCACATTCAAAGGTAAGGTAAACGGCATGACTCCGACTGAAGGAGATAATTTGTAAATTTACGCTTAAACCTATGAAAAGTAACAAAGAATAGATACACAACTACTAGGGATGACGAAGCACCTAGGTACAGCACCACACAGCCAAAAGCCTGTGAACCCAGACATTAAACCCTAGGCACCCCCGCTGAGCTTTTCATATATGACCTCTTTCACAATGTTACAAGCTCCACAAACAAGCCAGCCAATGATGAATAACCAACCCGGTGACCAAAGGAAGCAAGGAGCCCGACTTTTGAGCAACAACTTCACAAGTCCAAAGAAGCAGAACCACTACCAGCATGACGAAGCGATCCGCAAATGGTCCCAAAGTGACACAGGATCCAAAATGAGCTAACATCAAAAAAACAGCTCTCAAAGATCAAAACCGGGAAACACAAGAACCCCGAAGGAAAGGAGATTCAAAGAAAGGCAAAACCTGAAAAGCCTCGAAGAAATCCAAAATTGGAAGAAAGAGGAAAGGTGCAAGAAACAACCCAAAGTTCCAAGTCCCAAGTTCATAAGCGAAGTCATCACGAAGTAGCCAAACGTCTTCAAGGCAAAGAAGACAAGTCCGAGAGACGGTGCAAGTTGTAGCTTTGGTCACCGTTATAGCTCCACATATCCTAAACATTCCTCCATTGTCCTATTGTCATTCATCACACCCCATAGCCACGTTATAAGCCTAAAAGACTTCCGACTTAGTAGTTGTGTATCCGATCATGGGAAAGTAACAGGTTGAACACGTAAATCTAACAAATGTCAAATTCAATGGTTGAGAAGTTGTGACCGTAAGTGAGAAACGAGTGCAAACACCGAACACGCCGAGTGTAGGTTAGGAAGCACCACATCAAAGCATAAGCCTCGACCTTGTAAGGATGAGACTTGTTCGCGCGTTTAATCAAAGAAAACACTGGGGGCAATTGATCGTTCCGATCAATTGCCATGAGCTCTAACTCAGATCGTCCTAAGGAAAAATACTGGGGGCAATTGTTGGTCCCGTCCTAAGCCCTATCTTCACACTCAAACATTCATAGGCCCATCATGAGCCCCACCATCTCCAGATTTGACATAAACCCTAATCCTTCTACATCCATTTAGACCCATCATACATCTTACTCACTTTCACTTAGAACAACCTTTAGGCTCGTCATAAGACCTAGATCCATCCTTATGCTCGCAGTAAGACCTAGTTCCAACCCTTAGGCTCGTCATAAGACCTAGTCACATCCCCTTAGGCTCGCCATAAGACCTAGAACCATTTTTAGGCTCGTCATAAGACCTAGATCCATCCTTAGGCTCGCAGTAAGACCTAGTTCCAACCCTTAGGCTCGTCATAAGACCTAGTCACATCCCCTTAGGCTCGCCATAAGACCTAGAACCATTTTTAGGCTCGTCATAAGACCTAGATCCATCCTTAGGCTCGCAGTAAGACCTAGTTCCAACCCTTAGGCTCGTCATAAGACCTAGTCACATCCCCTTAGGCTCGTCATAAGACCTAGAACCATTTTTAGGCTCGCCATAAGACCTAGAACCATTTTTAGGCTCGCCGTAAGACCTAGTCACATTCCCTTAGGCTCGTAGTAAGACCTAGTTGCATCCCTTAGGCTCGTCATAAGACCTAGAACCATTTTTAGGCTCGTCATAAGACCTAGAACCATTTTTAGGCTCGCCATAAGACCTAGAACCATTTTTAGGCTCGCCATAAGACCTAGCTGCATTCCCTTAGGCTCGTAGTAAGACCTAGCGTTACCCTTTAGCTTACCCACTCTTATCAAACACATTGCATTCATCGCATTCATATAGGCTCGTCGTAAGACCTAGTTGCATTATCCAGGCGCGTCACAAGACCTGGCGACAGAAAAGTTGGCGAGGTGATGGCAATAAATCCTCCTTTTGCGATGTCAACTTATTTTCGGGATCAACGAATGGTGGGCGAAGGCAATAAGTCCCCAAGGTTTTTACCAGGAGTTATCCCTGCACACCGGCTTGGGGGGCGATGGCAATAAGTCCACATTGGGTCCAGCCAGGAGCATTGGCACGGGTTTTGGTCCCCAGAAGCATCCGAGCATCATCATCAACATCATCATCATCATCAACATCATCAACATCATCAGCATCATCAACATTATCAGCATCATCAACATCTCAGCATTTTTGCATTTGCATACCACCCAGTTATCACATTTTAGGTTGTCAACACCTTAGAATCGCTTGACATTATCTCCTTTTCACACCTTAGGTTGTCAACGCCTTAGAATCGCTTGACACTATCTCATTTTCACACTTTAGGTTGTCAACGCCTTAGAATCGCTTGACATCATCACATTCATTATAGGTAGTCAACGCCTTAGAATCGCTTGACATCATCACATTCATTATAGGTAGTCAACGCCTTAGAATCGCTTGACATCATCTCATTCGTCATAGGTAGTCAACGCCTTAGAACCGCTTGACAACATCTCATTCATTGTAGGTAGTCAGCGCCTTAGAATAGCTCGACACAACTTATCAGTTTTCTGATAACATGCAGGGTCTTGGAAACATTTGAAATTTTGGGGTATCACTCAGGCATCAACTAGCCTTCTCACTTTCATTACAAAGTCTAGTTGACGGGGGGCAATCTGTTATACCCAAAATTTTGACCCCCTGGTTAGGGTCTACGTGGTACTGGTGTTGTGAGAGGCATTTTAATCAAGTGGTGAGGGATCCCGGCCCGATCGGCACGTCCATGGCATGGGGAGCAGCTTCGTCACTTTCAGGGCGTTTTGGTAATCTTTAAAGGCTCCTAAGACCTCTTGTAAGCTTTCTCTCTCCTCCAAAGGATGCCCAAATCAGCTTGAAACGCTTTGATATTTTAACCCATGATAGAGGATGACATTTTAAGCATAATGGCGTTGGAATTTTGATTTTTCGAATTTCCAATAATTTTCTAGCAATTTCTGACTGAATCTGACGAGAAATTCAATTTAAAAATATTCCAATATTCAAAAATTCGGTTCCACCTCAGAAAATTCATAATATCCATCCTTGACATGTGGTTAAAATCTCACAGCAAAATTCATTGGGGAAGTCACTTAATTAAAATATCAAAAAATCTTACTTTTACTAGATTTTCTTTATCTTTAAGAAAGTCTATATAAGGGGATAGGTTTTTGGATAAGAAAAGAACCTCATATGCTCAAGAACCCTAGAGAGTCAGAAAACACAGCCTCCTCACTCTCTCTCACGTTTTCCAACACCCGGCCACCCAAATCATACCGAAAATCCCCCGAAATCACCATCTAAACACGTTTTCCAATCCCCAAAGCATCAATAGTCATCAAAACCCCACAAAAACACCACCAAAACGTGAAGAACAGCAAGGACAACCAACAACCAGAAGCTTGGGTCGAAATCCTCTCGGGTCTGCCATCAACGGAGCACTCGACGAATCCCGGTGTGAAGAAACGTTGTGAATCCGAAGGTAAAACAGGTAGAAACTCCACTTCCCTAATTCTCCACGGTATTATCTGTCCTGCCTCAAAATTTGGGCTCAAACTAACCTTCGTACGCTTCTGTATTGCTGTTTATTCAAGCTTCTGTCCAATAACTTGTTTACCAAGTTTCGTGCATAATTCGAATTCAAATTGAGAACTTTCGATCACTAACGCATTGTACATCTTTCAGGCTACGCACCCATAAAATTTGAGCCAAAAACACCTTCGGGAACAGCCTTAACGCCGCCGTCCGAGGGCGGTCCGCACCCACGGACGTCATGTCCGGGGTCCCGGACTCCTTGTCCGTAAGCCCGGACGCCCACGGACGACGGCGAGTTTTTTAAATTTTAAAAAATTTAGGTTTTTCTAATAATGTCCGGGCCCACGGACGGCCTGTCCGTGGCCCCGGACTTTACAATTTTCTGTTTTCTATTTAATTCGACTTTATTTTTCATATAGGTTAACTAGGGTCCGTGGTCTCGGACATTAGGTCCGTGGCCACGGACGGAAACAAAATTTGACCTAATTCTGCCTCCGAAGCCCTAGTTTAGGTAATTTTAATTTCCACTTTAATTTTCTGTCAAAAAATGCTAAAAAACACAAAAAAACAGAAGCGCGCACTTAGGTTAAAAAGCAACTTTGTAAAAAGCCGTAATTAAGCCAAGTAGAGGAAAAACGACCTAGGAGGGGTAATGAAAGTAATTGAACCCTAATTAAGTCGAATATCGAGCCCCCGAACCCGAACTCTCCTTTCCTAATTTGATCTAGGTTAAAATTAGGTGGCGACTCATAATAGGTTCCAGTGAGCTAGCTTAGGTTTTAATAATTATTGTTATATGACATAGTTATTAATCTTAGACTATAAGTGGACCTAAAACCCGGTTAGATCCTAATCAACTTTAGTCAACATAGGATAGGGTTTAAAATCGAGGCTCACACCGGACAAGTTGTAGTATTTACATATATGCTAGTTTTTGACTATGTTTCAACTCAAAATTTCTACCAATCTCTTCTCCATTATTCTTACATATAATCTAGCATATTTTAGCATTGATTAAGCACTTTAAACTAGCCTAATACACCTCTATCAAAATCTGTTACATTTATACACTCACTGTAAGTTTTTCTTCTCTGCTACTATTTTTCCTTCTCCAAGAAATGCTACAGACTTTCTCATTCTTCTTCTCTCTAACTCAATGATTCTTAATCTATCCTTACTTAGTTAAACAACTCCCAATACACCATTTACAACTCTACCCAACTACACTCTTTCTTCCTGTTACAAACCAAAGTGAAATCTCTTATTCTTTCCTTCTCTGTACAACAGCTTTGTTCTTTCTTTTCTAACACACTCAAGTCTCTAAATTCCTAAACGAATTTTGACAGAGGTTCCCCACATTTCTAAGTGTTCTCACCACATAATTTTTCACACTCCATACATTCACAACCTGTTCAACATATACATTATTCTCATACAACATACTAATACTCACTGCACACTTACCATTTACACTTAACAATTTTTTACTTGTTTTCAAAGGCTTCAAACTACAATTACCATCCACATTAATATACCCATACTCTTCCTACTGTTATGGTGATTTCTAAACCATTGTTAAAACAATATACTTATACGTGTACATACATCAAAAACTGTACAGGGACTTCTCTTTACCTTTCCTCCTTCCTTGATTCCTTTTCTTTCTTTTCTTTCCCTCCTCTCCTTTCTTGCTCCTCTTTCCTTCTTTGTTTTCTTGGTTTTTTTTAAGCCAAGATACACCACGTAACCAGCACACACATACACACCAGAACTAGTGAATTTTCTATCTCACGTATTAAACCCTAACTTTTGAGAAACCATTTAATCCACTTAGTAGGCCTTACCTTGAGCTTCTAATGGAGTTTTTGAGTAGAAAATGACAAGGTTTCAACTCCTCTTTAAATGCCAAAATCGGCTGAGAATGGAATAGTGGTGTTATACGTGAGTTTTGACTTTTGCAAGAACAATGGAAAAGAGTGAAGCTTTGGTCTCTTTCTTACCTTAGAACATGGAGAAGAAGATAGATCTTCAAATGATGCTCTTCAAGCTCTAAAATGATAATACCCTCAAAAATAAAGTTGGAGGTTTTCGATTTTTGAAGGTGTAGAATAATCTCCTAAGCGATACGAATCCAACGGTATAATTTTTGTAGCATTTTGGTGGTGGTTTAGGCTTTCAAAAATGGAGAGAAAGTGGGCTGTTTGTGAATGGCTCTCAAATCGCCATTATAGTCGCATGAAGAAGAAGGAAGAACCAGAGAGGGGTGTGGGTGTTCTGTACGTGAGTGAGAGAAATGTGAGGGGTGGGAGAGAGTTTTACTTTTTCACTTTTTATTTCTCTTGTCTTTTGTACATAGAGGGAAATTAGAGAGTGTGAGAGAGTAGTGTAATCGGCTACCCACCAGCCCATATGGGCTTTTAAAATTTTAATTGCAATAGTGGACACACTAGTTTGCTTTATTTACACTCTCACCCCACAACTTCTTGATTTTTACATTTTTTTTTTTACAATTTTCTCTCGTTTAATTGATTTTATTGGTTCTAGACCTTCATTAATATTTATTAATGGCTATTTGGTTGACCAAAATTGTTACGAGTCTATTTAACCCGCTTAAAGTCGTGTTTTCCCGGTTCCCTTCGAAAAACGCGCTTTAAGGTTCGTTTGTGGTTTTAATCCATTTTATGGATCCGTTTTCTTCGGAAGTTGTTCCCATATATTATTTAGGCCTTATTAAGCCTTTAGAATCCATATAATATGCTAACCGGGGTCTCATACCTCCTATGGTTATTTAAAGCTTATTTAGCGTTTTTTCGCTTTTCAAGCGTTTCTTCATTTCTTTTGGATTTATTTTTCCTTACTAATATTACTTAGGCATTATTAGGCCCCTAAATACGGATTAGATTAATCTTAATCACTATATTTAAGTTCGGGGTATTTCAATCTACCCCCCTTAAGAACTTTGTCCTCCAAGTTGTTCGAGGTTATAGGTTTACAATGCTTACTCATTCTTACTTGTCTAACACCAAAGGTCACACATTCTTCCTCCTTACAATTCCCCAAATCCATTACTCACGGTCTCTACGTTTCATACCATACAAATGTACTATAATTACTCTCCAATCCACATTACTACCAACCATTGGTTCCACATTACCAGGTTTTCACATATATACAATGCAAAGCTATCCCCAAAGCAATGCAATATACATACAATCCCGCAGGCACTCAGGTCATCTAGACACAGGACTCTTCTATGTCCCGCTGCCCTTGGAATAATACAATGTGCTACACTACTATCTTCTCGGTATAAGCTTCTAACAATTTCTCATTCTCCAATCTAAGGGAAATTCTTTCACGACTACTAATTAGAATTTTTCTAAAACACACAACTCCAAATTCCTTCCAATTTATATTCATTACTTCTATCCTATGTGTGATTCTTGTGACCACTTAAGGGGAGCTTCAAGAATCATTCGACCCTGATGTGATCAGCATCAGTGTTGAACTATCTCTCCACCCCAATTTGTGTTCGGTTTCCCTTGGTCTGATCAGGATCAAGTTCGACCTCCCACATCAGTTTCAAACAACCAAATAATTTGATTAGTTGTATTTTATATCTTTTTGCTCTTCCTAGTCATAATTATAAATTCATACAACTCCAAGGGATGGAATTTAGTCCATCAATTATCCTCACTCTACTTCCCAAATACTTTACTTTGAGATCCAATGCCCTACTACCTCATTTCTTGACTTTCGCTACTTTCCTCCATTACTCTCCATCTTTTCAATATTATTCTAACTAGGGGTTACCATACTTGTAAAATTTAGTTGTCTTCAATTTATTTCCAATAATTTACCTAGGTATACACGACCCCTAGACTTCATTCATCTACTACTCTCATTCATTTCGTACAACTTCTCCAAAGGCTACAATACTTGTGGAGCTCCGTCCACTACTCATTACTTTTCTTTTACTAATACTCTTACATGGTGTTACAAGGTAGGTATATCCATCCTATGGTATTTGCATTTCTCATGCCTAGTTACCATAATTACAATATGAATGAATACTTATGTTTATTTAACATAGTATCAATCATCAATTCGATTCTCATTTGTGCTATACACATTTAGTTTATGTGTTTTATTTATAAAATTCACATTATGCGGTTTTCGCTCTACTACCCCCTTAAAAGGGATTACACCCGCGTATCTACCATATGTTATCATTGAACATTGGTTTACTAAGTTCGGGCACTCTGAAGCATTTAGCTTCACTACGGTCTATTACATAATATACTCTGGTCAAAGGGTGTTAACCATACTAATGGTTTAGTCTTTGCATCAAGAATTTCTATATGAGTTTATTTAACTCATATTTAATTCGGTTCTAGCCTAATAGGCTTCAAGGCATTAATAGCCCTTCTGTTATACTTACTAGGTTATTATCTCCTAGCCAGGGCCCACTAGCTTCTGTTGCGCGACCCTGATAACTTGGGTTATTCACCATTCTTGTTATCCTTAATGTGCAATGCATCGCCTTCTTCTTACCCGTCTAATATGGGAATAAGGTTTACTAAATAAATGCGGTATTCTTTTACCCTGTTTGAACTCAATGAGTTTAAGATTTATAACCAGCTCTCTGGTAATCTACTACACATGTTTATTCGGGCCTCCACGATTATTCATTAAGTTTCCTCCGACTTATTGTCGGTTGAGGTTAAGTCACTACTTAGTTGTAGTGCTTCCTCTGGTGTCAATAGTTTTCTGAATCATACCAGTTCTTCTGGTTCAGTACGAGTGTTCTTTACTTGTCTGACCTTGCATTTTCTATGCGTTGGTCCTAGTGACTTTCTTAAGTCTCTTTTCACTCTTTATTCCATTGGAATTCACATTTGTGATTGTTAGTGTGTTGTACACTCTTCGTGCTTCTTTGGGCCTTGGGCCACACGGTTTGTTGCTAGGCTTGCTTAACTGCTTATGCCATGTTTGTTGGTGAAAAGAAGGGTTTACTACGGTTTACATTCTCCATATCCCTAGCCATCCCATTAGATCCTTAACTGCACAAGTGCAATACCAAACACTCAGTCATACAGAGTGCAAAGCGTAAACGCTTGACAGTAAGTCACTTATGTGATAGGAAGGAATATTTCTGCATGTCATCTCATGCTTATACTCCGTGTTATTATCGCTACTTTCCTCATAGCGGCCGCTTGTTGCGCACCGTATTCTTACTCATTGTACAACATTGTTTTTACTGTTTCTGTTACTGTGATAGTTCCTCTTTACTTATTGCCATTGTCATTGGCACCATTTCCTTATGGCATGAACACTGAGGGTTTCCCTGTTCGTGTGTATGACGGTTGTCGTGGCATACCGCAATGTGATTATTTCCCAATGTGGAGATGTTTTATTTCAGTTTAGGATTCATGTGTAGGTTGGCTTACCTCACATTATTTCCATCATTTATGATACCATTTACACCTATCTTGGTTGACCAAGAATAAGGTAATTTATCGGGTTACAAGCTCTCTTGAGCGTGGGTCATTCGTGGTGTTCAATGGGTATTCACATTGATTGTTCCTGACAATTATTGTCTTTCCAGTGCTAAGCATTATTATAGGCTCTAGCTGTGCAGTTTCACTTTGTATGTATATCACCGGGACATCCCAAGAAACTTCGAGGGTTTTCTGGTCTCGTTCCCCAATTGAAGGGTATTTCATCACTGGTAAGTGAAGGTTCTAGTTGAGAGGTTTGCTCTATTGGTATTCATACAATGGTTCGCCATATGCTTGGTTGCGTATGGAGTATACTTACTCCTTCGAGTTTCTATGCTCTTTAAGCGTTATGCTTTTACCATCCACAACCTCTTGTAGGCGTAGTGGTTTGGAAAATCTCATTTTCTTATTCGATTGTCTCTTGGCAATAACTGCGTGTGCAAGCTTGTTGTTATTGTAGATGGAAGCCTTTCCTAAGGGTTCACATCTTCACCACATTGGTGGTCTTTTGTTAACGAGAGGTACTTCCTCGAGTTTCTTGTAGTGTCCAAGTGTGGACTAGGCCATTGTTGGCATTATCACGATCCCAATGCCTCTGTGTTACCATTGCTACAGAAGGCATAAAGGGGAATAAGAAGCTTCGTCAGCTGTATAAAGGGTGATGCTCTAGTGACAGTGACATTGAGTTAGCCATTACTCCAAGTCGCTCATTATGTTGAGCTTTAAATGGGTCATTCTGTTGACGCTCTGTTGTCGTATGAAGCAATATCTTTTGCAAGTCTTGTTAGTAATTGATGTGGGTTTTCCAACCGTTAACGTTTATATAACGTAATTGGTTTATGGCTTTTAAGCTGAATTGCTGCGAGCTATGCTCTTTGCAAGCTGCTTATACACGTTTCCACTCCTTGTATACCCCATAGGTTGGAGATATTTCTGGGCTCCATGGCAAGTCGTGGCATCACGCTTCCGTTCGTAGGAGACCCTTTTGGAATTCTGGTGTTAATCAGTGCCTTTTAGTAATTAGGGCATTTCCTGTTAAGTGAAATCCCTTTGGTGTCTTAACCGAGTGTTCGTTCTAGCTTCTATTCTTTTATCATGTCGCTATTGTTCGACTGTTGCAATTCAGACACCCTTCAAGGATTGCTCCTGGGTGTTGTTAGGTTATGCCGTTACATCCGGCTAATGTTTATGATATTTGTGTCCTCTATACCACCCTGTGGTATTGTATTTGTGTTATCCTTTCAGGGTTATACCGTCTCCCGTTCTGGGTAAACTGTTTATATTTCCTCCTAGTATTAAGACTAGGTTAAATATCCTCTCCAATGATGGATTATACCTCATGGTAATCTTGTGATCACTCTTGGGAACTCCGTCCCGTTTGTTGAGCATCGTTGTTTAACATTAGGCATTCGCCTTACTGTGTTCAGGTTGGGTATACTTTCCAGCTGTCGTGTATCTGCTTGATGTCTTTAAGACATATCCAATGTCTATGCCTACCAGTCTGTGCTCTTTGCACTTTCTAGTTCTTATTCCTTATCTTCAGATGGATTCTCTGAGTTCCTTTATACTTAATCGTCTGAGGTGTCCAGCTGTTCAGGTTTGAACTTACTGATGGTCCGTAGAACGGAGTTGACTGCCTCCCGTGTTTCACGCACTACATGTATACATACGTGAGGTACCATGTTGATACGTTACCACTTACCCGACTATCCGTCAGGCCCACCAACTCCTTCGGAGTGCGGTCATCCACATCCCGTAATTGGGTACACTCGTAGAGTTCAATCACACTCCTAGATGAAGTATTCTATTGTCAACTCCTCTTGTATCATTCTATGATACTCACCGTAATTCTGTTGGTTTGGTTTTAAAATCCAAGGTTTAAAAGAATGGTTGTGGTTTTGAAAGAAAATTTGGGTTTTTAAATCGTAGTGCGGTGTTAAAGAAGTTCAACATGGCATAGCCATGTTTGTGGTTTTGACCAAGTCCAGCTTCCCTTCCCGCTGGCTGATATGTTCTTAATACAATGGTCAGGCCGTCAGGCTTTCCAAGGTTTGATTCCTCTAGCTTTCAGGATTTGTGAACATATAGTTGTTTCACTGCTGTCACGGTACATTACTATGTACCTGTGGTGTGTTAAAGTTCCTCTACATGTTCCTGTTCTTACTGCACTTGCCGTGGCAAGTGCGTGGTACTGTTGGTTTTTGGTTAGACCTATACCGGTCTTGGTATGGTTTCCACTTTTATTTAATAGTCTTGTTGACTCTTCCTAGATCATATTGATCTATGTTTGGGGTACTCGATCCTTTTAAGTAGCTTCCCATTGATCTTGACATGGTTGTCTTGGTCGGGGTACTTCTCTAATCCTTGGAGATACCTATTTATTTAGTTTTGTGTTTTCCCTTGTTGCTCGTTCCCACAGGTTTACTGTGGTTATTGAGCCTTAGCTTGTTTAGGCACTGCTCTTGTAGTCCTATCAGATTATATCCCGTGGATGTTCTTGTAGCTATGTAAGCTATGCCGACCCGGTATTGTAACCTTTTGGCGTTGTAGTTCCGGAGTTAATCACTCTCGACCATGTCCTTAGCCAGCTAGCATACCGTTAGTGGTGTTGCTTGGCTATTACTGTTATCCCGCAGACTTGTGTCTCGGGTTCCATTACTGCTCCTTTTCCATTTTGTTGCACGGTTAATGCTTCTTTTCTTGCTGCTGGTTGATTAGCTAGGTTCTGCGACTGCTAAGCATGTCGCCCCATGCTGTTGTAAGTTGTAGCCTCCTTGCGGTTGGAGTGCTTACTCCACCGCTATTAAGTGCGGGTATTGTTGTTCAACCGGGATCCATCTTCGGGTCTTCCATTTCTTGGAATCTACTATATGTCGGATTTTTTGTTCCCTGTATGATCATTTAACAACTGCCAGATCGGGTTTTCCCGAGTATGAGAGGGCTTTTCCTCTCTCTGGCGTCCTTTCCCAAGTTATACAATGGGTTTGTGGAGGACGGGTCTGGTATTGTAGATATCCGGTACTCACCAGTAGTTCCTAACTAGCATATCTCTAATGCTAACACTCAACCCTTAGCCCTAAGCTTCTAATTCCTAACTCGGTATTCCTAGAGTCGGTATTTCCAGTCATTAGAGCGATACTTCTTCGCTCTGATACCACTTTTTGTAACACACCCTACCGCTAATACCGTCATTACCGTCCAATCTCCTTATACACCAGATTCACGCAGCGGATACTTACATACTCAACGGTGGGTGATACACTGCCGTTAGTCACCCACGTGACTAACAAGGCTACTACTACTACATACAGCATCGGTCTGATGGACCGGAATCCCGAGTACTACACATCTACAATACATACTCCATTTATCAATCGAATACTACAATGTTCCATTCAACACACTTACTCCTTCATAAATCATACTGTACAAAATACATAACCGATTTTACTAGGTTCCCAATACAAATATAATGCTTCTTCCAAGTTCATATGTACTCATTAAGAGTCTACATCTACCCATTCCTCACAACTACTTACTTCCTAAGTACAAGGGTGTGCCATTTAGTACACCTCTACATCTACTTCTAGCTATCCAAGTGTAGCCACCGGTCTCTTACCTTGATCATATCCGCTTCGGGTACCTGCACACTAAAAACGTTCCCCCTAGGGGGGTCAGCTTTCGCTGCATATGATAACCGCATACCCCGCGTACTAGTGAGGGTACGCCGACCACTTGGTCGAATACATGCGATTGATTTCATTCAAACATATATGCATACATGCTCTTATACATAATATTACAATACATTACGCAAGGAATACATACATACACGTCATTACACACTCACTAGTAGAAAAAATATTATATAACACATTTTATAACACGGTTTTAAAGTAATGGTGTTATAAAACGTTTTACAACTCGGTTTCGTAACAAACCCGTGTTATAATACACAAAGAAAATAACCAACGTTGGAAAAAAAGATTTTAACACGGTTGTGTTAAAACCGTGTTATAAGTGATAATTTTATAACACGGTTTTTGTTAGAAGCGTGTTAAAGAAAGTGGAAGAGTTTTACAACACGGTTCTTTTTGAAACCGAGTTGTATGTTATACAAAAAAACTCATTCTTATGACTTCTCATAGCTAACCCTATTTCTCCTCCCAGTTCTAGCGCTGTCTCTGACTCCCCATTCTCTCTCATTCTTTGTTTTGCCAATTTGTAGCCTTCGATCAGCTTTCATTGTGCACCTCAACTGCCGAAGTCATCTTCGAGCTCTGTTTCTATGACGTTCCGACATCAAATTATCAGTTGGTATCTTATCTTCCTCATTCTCAATCTTCTTCACGTCTTTGTGGATGGTTTGTACACAACTCAGTTATGGACATAAATACACTCTTTTTGTTTTCCACATAGGTGCTCTTGTCGGTGCTCTTGCTTTTAAATTTCAATGGCCGATTGTGCCCACGACGATGTAATTGTAGATTCTGTTCGCATTCGAATCTCTTTTGCAAACTTCACTGTTGAAATGGTTAGTCGCCATTATTCTCACGAGTAAGCGCAAATTAATATATTATATGAATAATCGTTGTGGCCAATCTAGTGACATGGAACCGGTGTGGGGAGGGACAGAGCTCGCTTCATCAAGCCGTGCTTCGCACTAGGTATGAATTTCGTTTTTCTAATGTCGAGTTATATACCGTGTTTATTTATTTATATCACGTATAATTAATCAACCTCGATGAAATTATTAACTCCCCAACCTCGTTTGTGGGCAGTTCCTGCCGTAAGTACATGTCTAATGGGTATAAATCTGGGTCTATCGGTTCTGGCAGCTCGGATATTCGGAAAATGATTTTTAATCCGTTGGGAATTAGGAGATTTTCTGTTAAGAATTTGGGGTTGGGGAGAAAAATAGATGGTGGGTTTGTGAAGAAAGTCGTACAGAAGCCGTTGGCTACTTTTTCACGGTACAGGAAGCAGCTGGATTGCAGATTGAAGGGTTTTTGAAGAGGAATTTTCTGTTGCTTGTGGGTGCTGGTGGTGTTATTGTGTGCATTTTTCTATGGAGGATAATGTTTGGTATTGCCAATACTTTCGTCGGTTTGTCAGAGGGCATGGCCAAGTATGGGTTCCTTGCTCTTTCAAGTGCCATGGTTGCTTTTGGTGTAAGATATTTCACTGTTCCTTGAGCTTTCCCAAATGATCTGTTTCTCAATTGTATTAACTCAAATTTTTTCCGTGAATTTACCTCATTAGCGTATTATACCTCAATTCATAGATGAATCAATGCTATTCTGTGCTAGTAGTAATATGAAAAGGAATAGCATATTCTATAAAGCCATCTAAGCTCTACTTGTTATGCTACATTGCTGTGATATGTGCTGAACAGCCTACACTATAGGTTTCCTGATTGGTTGTTGTGTATTAGGTCCATTGAAATACAAATGCTGAAACTGAAGATGCTATTAGTAGTCAGGAGCAGAAGAAAATATATGGGTTGCAATAGAGAATTAGTCATACAAGATCTAATTCACTCACTAGATTTGCATTTGATGCCTACAATCTTTATTCTGATAGAAAGGTTGATTGACTTGCTGAATTCCTCCAGGTATTTTGGCTTCTATATCAATTGTTCCCACCTGATGTTCTTTACTACGAGCGGCTAGCTATTACATAGTGACCTTTGCATGTGAATAAATATTTGAACTTCAAAGGACTCACTTTTCGCTGACTTCTCTGAATTCGCAGTTGAAAATGAAAACTGCAATATCTTTGTATGAAATTGTTTACTGAGCTGCTTTGTGCATATTGGTATTGAGCTGGCCGGATAAGTATCTGTATTCCAGAAAACTTAGTAGAAGCAACAGGAGACCCTCGATGAGTATGTCACTGAAAACTAAGAGGACATACTCATCCTTTCTACAACAGGAAATATACTGAGGAAAAGGCTGAGTCCCGAATGAAGCATTCTTTCTGCATGTTATTGACCAGAATTTTTAACTATAAGAATATAACTCATATGCGTGGAGTATGATTTGGTTTCTTCCTGGAAATGCTCTGATTATATTATTATTGTATTCATCATATCATTGCCATGATGCCATCTCTTTTATCCTTTTCCCATTTAGGGTATTTATTTGCGTGCAAGATACACAATCAACCCAGACAAAGTCTATAGGATTGCCATGAGGATGCTTAACACTTCTGCTGGCATCCTTGAGGTTATGGGGGCACCTTTGACAGGAACTGATCTGAGGGCATATGTGATGTCAGGTGGTGGAGTTTCAATGAGCAAACTCAAGCCAAAGCTTAGGAGTAAGCGTTGCTTCCTCATATTTCCTATTCAAGGATCTGAGAAGAAGGGACTGGTTAGTGTTGAAGTCAAGAAAAAAAAAGGCCAGGTTTGTGTCCAAATATATTTGCGTGTCAATCATGCTTTGAGAGTTTGACTCATTCTTGAACTTGCTCATACAACAAAAATCTTAAGTAGCTTGGATTATATAGTATCTATAGGTCTAATTATGGTAACAGCACCATTCTTTGGATGGATATCGTGCTTGAATTCTACTGTATCGTTGCCTCATAGTTGCTCTTTTTCTTTGTAAATTTATAAATGTTGGATCTCATTCTATCCGTTTCTCTAAATTTTCGCTCATGCAATCTTTTGCCTTTCTAACGACAAAAGTAGTTACTAAAAGGCTATAGATATATAACACTAGGTATAGGATTCAAAGTACACTTTACTTTAATTCTTAAATGAATGTATGAGGATTTCACCATCTAAATCTAACTTGAACATTTTGCTGCACTATGAAATTCATATAACTCTGTTATCTTTTTGGGTGGTTCTAAAAGCATTTTAGTAAAGGAAGCTAGCTTTTAAAATCGCTTTGGGTGGTTCTAAAAGCATTTTGCTCCAAGTTTCAACTATCTGGGAGCTCATGGATAATTCTCCTTCTTTATCTGTTTTTTACTGCTGTATTCAGGGTGCTTTGTCTCTAGTTTTTGCACTGCAATGTGCACTTCACACTTGTTATTTTGCACTTTATTCTAGCGCGTAGGTCAGTAAAATGCATTATTATGTTAGTTGCTTTCTTGAACACTTGTTAACTGTATTCTGTACTTGTTCTTATATTTCTATTGGTTTGAATATCAGGTGTATGAATTCCTTTCTATGTTGCGGATAGCTACACCATGAAGGAAGTCGACCTTATAAGATAAGAATTGACTCAGTATTTTATTCACACTTCTTGTGTTTGTATATGATACTTTTGGAATGCTCACAGTCATGTAATTATACAGTAGTTTCTGTTATTGTAAACGCATACATGTGCATAAGAATTGTGGGATTGTTGTTGAATTTATGCAACATAACAAGAATATATGACAATGAATTCGAACACTTCTTGGAAGTTGGAATGATTGCACATTTAATGTATGATGTGTAATAGACAGGAATTGATAGCTACTGTACAGGGGAAACTGAAAGAAAAATTATTAATGAGTTTTATAACACGGTTGATTAGCATAAGCGTGTTATAAATAAATGGTGGGATTGATAGTTTTATAACACGGTTGCACTAAGGAACCGTGTTATAAAACAGTTGGAATTTGGCGGGCACAACATTTTATAACACGGTTCCTTAGTACAACCGTGTTATAAAACTTGTTTCGCTCCAAAATTAACACAGTGGTAATCCATTTTATAACACGGTTATAGTTAAAATAACCGTGTTATAAAATGTTTTATAACACGGTTCCAAACCGTGTTATAAAATAAATACTTTATACGACTTTCATATATAACACCCCTCATAACCGTGTTATATAAGATAAAACAACCGTGTTATAAACTCTTTTTTCTACTAGTGACTCTTCAATACATACATGGTAACCCATACAAGCCATCAGACACATTCTTACCTTTCCGAGACCCGCAATACACAATACATATACAATATATACGCAATACATACACAATACACCATCCTTGTTAGCTCATGTTGGTCCACCCGGGTTAATCGGTGGAGATTATTCTTTTACTCGTTCCACAGTACTTACGCATAACATACTCATACTCATACATACTTACTTAACTCTTACTCATGTTAAGTCGTCGGGACCTCCGGCCCGGGGACTACTCCGTCCCACCACCGGGATTTACTTGACTCACCAATCCGGGATGCTACCCATTTAAGGGGTTTGGGCCGCGGACCAGTTTAAGAGTCAGGAATCGGATCCAACCTCTTGTGTCTCCTCATCCTCACGCGTGGCCGAAGCTATATCGGACTTCTACTCATTCCAATTTACTCACACTTAAGTTAGGAGTTAGATAGTTAGGAATTTAGTAGAAGTCAACATTCAAGCCATATACACATTACATTGTTCATATACACATCCATACGCAATACAATACAATATACAAGTACACTATGAGATACAATACACTTCATCATTATTCATATATTTCATGAATTATACAAACTAGTGTTCAAGACAGTAAACATCGAGAACAGCATAAGTCAAGCACAGGTAAGTGCAATATAGTCCGATTCATGCATTTATCTTATTTAGGTGATCAAATAAGCACACAAATCAGGGTAACCCAGATTAGGATACAGGGCATGAAGAAATCATACCTTTCACCATTGATTTCGGACTCACCGACTCCTCTTCGGTGTTCGACTAATCGAATCCTATCACATACATACAGTTGGGTGGTTAATTTTCCACAATTAACCTTACTCATTACTTTACTAGAGTTTCCTAGTTTATACTTGCTAATTCTTCTTTGCTCAAATACCTTTACTTACGTTACTTACTTAAAACCATTTTCTAAACTTGTTTATGGCCTGAATGACCTTTAAACACCATTAATTATGTCTTAATCATCCTATACAATCATTACCCATCCTTACCCTACCTTAGGATAGCTTTAGAACACATTCTGGAAGGATTTTAGTAGGGTCCGGGTTAGTGTCTGGGTTTACAAACCCGGACCATAGTGTTTGGTCACTCTCGGGTGGAATTTAAGTGTGGTCCAGGTTTAGGGCTGGGTTTACAAACCCGGACCATGCAGTGTAGTTTCTCTCGGGTGAAAAATTTGGGTGGTCCGGGTTTAGGGGTTGGTTTGCTAACCCGGACCATTCCTTTGCAAAACTCTCGGGTGTATTTTAGGGGTGGTTCGGGTTTAGTTCCTAGTTTGCAAACCCGGACCACTCCCTCTGAATTACAATCTGTCGAGTTTTTTTACTGGTCCGGGTTTGCGTACTTGTTTACAAACCCGGACAAGTTGTAGTATTTACATATATGCTAGTTTTTGACTATGTTTTCAACTCCAAATTTCTACCAATCTCTTCTCCATTATTCTTACATATAAGGAAAAATTACAGTGCCCACCCACGGGGTTTTGGGGTTTAACACTGCCCACCCACGAACTTTGAAAATTAACATTGCCCACCCATCAACTTATATTAGTTTTACTTCCGTCACCATTTTCCCACACTTCCGTCATTTGTATTGTTGACCGTCAAACAATAATGTTGACCAAACTATATCCCTTTCTTATTTCCCCCTCCCTCCGTTCCTCTGCACCTCACTCACGCTTCATCTTCAATTTCATCGGACCCGCACCATTCACCACGTCTTCATCGTCGACATCGACATCCACCATCTCCTTCACGACCATACTCATCCCATTCTTACCATCGTCTCATCACGATCTCCAAATCTCACCCGCCTTCATTCTCATTCATGCCGCGTCGAGGCATTTCATGAAACAGCTCTCTTGCGTCATTTAAGCACCCGCATTTTCCATAGGTCTCAATCGCCCTATTTAGAAGAAAAGTTGGGGGTGGGTCTGAGTTGGAGATGAGGTGAGATTCCACCTTGCGAGCTTCTACAACAGCGAGACTGGAAGAGCAGACTTGGAAGAGGTGAGAGTAAAGAGAGAAAGGGAACGGGAAGGGCGACACATAGAGGATATCTACCGCTTTCCGAAGCCGTCCAGCTCGGAGGTGCGAGAAGATGGTGTCAGCAATGGCCTCTGCTTCAGAAAGTTTTGTCGGTTTGTTGACGGTGCTCTCTTGGAGAAGACAACGTATAAAAGAGGAAGCCGCGCCACCAACGCCTATCGACCGCGGACGCTGCAACTGCAAATCGTTTTTGCTATCTGAAATCAAAATGATGCTATCTCCACTGATCATACTTGTCTATCTGTCGAATATCTCCCCTCGGTGGATACATCATTTTGGTTTATTTGAACTGTCTTTTCCTTTTTTGGACTACACCAGAGAAGTGTGTGATCTGCCTATCCAAGTACTCATGTACATATCTTCATTTCGAATAGTCGCTTTGTTCTTTCGGATTCAGTTCTCTCTGCATATCAAGAGAGGGGAATCGGAATTATCTGTCAAATTAACATCAATCACAAAAGGGGAATCAAAATCGAGAATTAATGGACATGATCTACAATCGTTTGCCCAACTTCAAGAGAATTAGTGAAAACCTTTCGAGAAATTGATGGAACCGATGAAAGCATTCAATGGAGACCATAACAATTTCTCAAAAAAAAAGAAGAAGAAGGAAAGAAATGGAAACCATAACCAGCAGAAGGTATGTTTGACCAATTTAAACCCTGTGATTGTTTACTTGGACTACCTTGAGCTTGAAAGAAGAGGTGGTAAGATGAGGGTTTTCTTCTTTCTTCTGCAGAACTTTTCCGATATTGTTGCCGGCCGTCGCAGCCAAGGTTAAAATGATCGATTCCCACATCTCTCTCTCTATTCCGTCTGTGCTCGTCCGCTCTCTATGCTCCGTTGGAGAGAGGTTTATTCGAAAGGAGGAACCAATAGAATCTGATCAAGAAAAAGGAATCTTCGTAACCTTGGCGGAGATGTCGAAGCGAAGATGAGCGATGGGTTACTATCGTCGGTTGTGATTGCGTGAAGAATGGTGGTGTACGACGACGGAGATGGGTGGGATGTCGAAGCGAAGATGAGCGATGGGTTGACGAGATGGTGAAGCGTGAGGTGGAGCTGATGATGGTGGCGACGATGTTGAAGCATGGTGATGGTCAACATTATTGTTTGACGGTCAACAATACAAATGACGGAAGTGTGGGAAAATGGTGACGGAAGTAAAACTAATATAAGTTGATGGGTGGGCAATGTTAATTTTCAAAGTTCGTGGGTGGGCAGTGTTAAACCCTAAAACCCCGTGGGTGGGCACTATAATTTTTCCTACATATAATCTAGCATATTTTAGCATTGATTACACTTTAAACTAGCCTAATACACCTCTATCAAAATCTGTTACATTTATACACTCAATGTAAGCTTTTCTTCTCTACTACTATTTTTCCTTCTCCTAGAAATGCTACAGACTTTCTCATTCTTCTTCTCACTAACTCAATTATTCTCAATCTATCCTTACTTAGTTAAACAACTCCCAATACACCATTTACAACTCTACCCAACTACACTCTTTCTTCCTGTTACAAACCAAAGTGAAATCTCATATTCTTTCCTTCTCTGTACAACAGCTTTGTTCTTTCTTTTCTAAAACACTCAAGTCTCTAAATTCCTAAACGAATTTTGACAGAGGTTCCCCACATTTCTAAGTGTTCTCACCACATAATTTTGCACACTCCATACATTCACAACCTGTTCAACATATACATTATTCTCACACAACATACTAATACTCACTGCACACTTACCATTTACACTTAACAATTTATTTACTTGTTTTCAAAGGCTTCAAACTACAATTACCATCCACATTAATATACCCATACTCTTCCTACTGTTACGGTGATTTCTAAACCATTGTTAAAACAATATACTTATACGTGCACATACATCAAAAACTGTACAAAAAATTCTCTTTACCTTGGGTTTCCTTGATTCCTTTTTCTTTCCCTCCTTCTCCTTTCTTGCTCCTCTTTCCTTCTTTGTTTTCTTGGTTTATTTAAGCCAAGCTACACCATGTAACCAAGCACACACATACACACCAAAACTAGTGAATTTTCTATCTCACGTATTAAACCCTAACTTTGTGAGAAACCATTTAATCCACTTAGTAGGTCTTACCTTGAGCTTCTAATGGAGTTTTTGAGTAGAAAATGACAAGGCTTCAACTTCTCTTTAGAATGCCAAAATCGGCTGAGAATGGAATAGTGGTGTTATACGTGAGTTTTGACTTTTGCAAGGAACAATGGAAAAAAGTGAAGCTTCAGTCTCTTTCTTACCTTAGAACATGGAGAAGAAGATAGATCTTCAAATGGTGCTCTTCAAGCTCTAAAATGATAATACCCTCAAAAATGAAGTTGGAGGTTTTAGATTTTTGAAGGGTGTAGAATAATCTCCTAAGCGATACGAATCCAATGGTATAATTTTTGTAGCATTTGGTGGTGGTTTAGGCTTTCAAAAATGGAGAGAAAGTGGGCTGTTTGTGAATGGCTCTCAAATCGCCATTACAGTCGCATGAAGAAGAAGGAAGAACCAGAGAGGGGTGTGGGTGTTCTGTACGTGAGTGAGAGAAATGTGAGGGGTGAGAGAGAGTTTTACTTTTTGACTTTTTATTTCTCTTGTCTTTGTACATAGAGGGAAATTAAGAGAGTGTGAGAGAGTAGTGTAATCGGCTACCCACACAGCCCATATGGGCTTTTAAAATTTTAATTGCAATAGTGGACACACTAGTTTGCTTTATTTACACTCTCACCCCACAACTTCTCGATTTTTACATTTTTTTACTATTTTCTCGTTTAATTGATTTTATTGGTTCTAGACCTTCATTAATATTTATTAATGGCTATTTGGTTGACCAAATTGTTACGAGTCTATTTAACCCGTTTAAAGTTGCGTTTTCCCAGTTCCCTCGAAAAACGTGCTTTAAGGTTCGTTTGTGGTTTTAATCCATTTTATGGATCCGTTTTTCTTCGGGAGTTGTTCCCATATATTATTTAGGCCTTATTAAGCCTTTAGAATCCATATAATATGCTAACCGGGGTCTCATACCTCTTATGGTTATTTAAAGCTTATTTAGCGTTTTTCACTTTTCAAGCGTTTCTTAATTTCTTTTGGATTTATTTTTCCTTACTAATATTACTTAGGCGTTATTAGGCCCCTAAATACAGATTAGAATAATCTTAATCACTATATTTAAGTTCGGGGTATTTCAGTGGCACTTGGGCCTGAATGTGTATGGGAATGTGGCACTTGGGCCAGAATGTTTTGAGAATTATGGGTAGGCACTGAGGCCCGAAATGAGTTGGAAGAGAGGCACATGGGCCGGAATGATTCATGAGCTGTGAACTGGCGCCTGGGACGAAATGTTTGAAGAACGTGGCTCTTGGGCCGGAATGTTTTGAGAATTGGGCGCTTGGGCCAGAATGTGTTTGGGCTAGAAGTAAAGCGCATGAGCCAAAATGATTTCTAAACCATGATCTTAATGTGAATTGGAATTTGGGCCAAGTAATTCTTATTGGGCCTAAAAGATGATACCCATGTCTAGGATTTTGGGTCAAAGCCCGAGTGAAAAGTCTTCCTAGACTAGAATGAGCCTTGAAATGGAAAGGCCTGATGGATTTTCATGGATTGCTTTAGGTGGATTTGTTTTTCATGGGCCTAGAACTAAATTGATAATTCAAATTGGGCCGAGAGAGAGAGATCACCTAAGTCTAAACTTTTGGGCCGAAGCCCAAATAACTCACATATCAAACCAGACAGGGCCTTTGGGCCGTAAACAAATAAAGCTGCCAATTCGGGTGGGGCTAGGTTGACGTAGGGAAAAGTTCCTGTCAATCTCTAGGCTGGGTAGTGGGCCAATCATACAAGCAAACAAAGCCCACACAAATTCAACATGTCCTCACTAGACGTTCAAGTCAAACCGGGTATGGATCGATCCGGAGAGGTGCTTGGGGCGCGGGCCCAGGTCACCACAAAGGAATAGGGCTTGCACGCTATTCTCTTTGGGCTTCCCCACTCTTTTCACATCACCAAAAGGTGTGCATCTACGGTCGGGTATTTGACTGACCAAACAATGGGCTAGGTAAGGGTACTTCCAAGAAAATGCTTGGGGCTAAAACCCGGGTATTAAGGGGATGTGGTTAGACGACATCCTCCTCTTTTCCCCCACTTATTCACATCACCTAGTAAGGTATGAGTTCCTGACAGGGGACCCTAAGGCGGGTCCCGGGGTGAGATCGGTTTGCGTGGACCCTCGCTCTCATATGATGCAACGGTGCAGAAATTAAAGTGCGCACAAAAGTAAACAAACAATGTAATAAAGCCATAAATAAACAATTTTGAGTTAAGCCCTCTTTCTTAAAATTAAACAAGTTAAAATTAAGAAGTTTGTCCCCAGCAGAGTCGCCAGTCTGTGAGCCTCGATTTTAAACCCTATCCTATGTTGATTATTGATTAGGATCTAGTCGGGTTTTAGGTCCACTTATAACCTAAGATTAATAACTATGTCATATAACAATAATTATTAAAACCTAAGCTAGCTCACTGGAACCTATTGTGAGTCGCCACCAAATTTTTACCTAGATCAAATTAGGAAAGGAGAGTTCGGGTTTGGGGGCTTGATATTCGACTTAATTAGGGTTCAATTACTTTCATTACCCATAGAAGTCATTTTTCCTCTACTTAGTTTAATTACGGCTTATTACGAGTCATTTTTAACCTAAGTGCGCGCTTCTGTTTTTTTTTATTTTTTAACGCTTTTTGATAGAAAATTAAAGTGGAAATTAAAATACCTAACCTAGGGTTTCTGAGGCAGAATTAGGTCAAATTTTGTTTCCGTCCGTGGCTACGGACCTAATGTCCGAACCCACGGACCCTAGTTAAACTAATTACACAGATAAGTCAAATTTAAACAGAAACGAGATTTTGAAAAGTTCGGGGCCATGGACAGGACGTCTGTGGGCCCGGACATGTTTTATAAAACCCTAACTTTTGAAAATAAAAATATCCCGCCATCGTCCGGGACCCCGGACATAGCGTCCGTGGGTGCGGACCGCCCTCAGACGACGGCGTTTAGGTGGCTCCCGGCGGTGTTTCTGGCTCAAAATTTATGGGTAGGTAGCCTGAAAGATTCTAAACACGTTAGTGATCGAAAGTTTACAATTTGAATTCGAAATAAACACGAAACTTAGCAAACAAGTTATTAGGCAGAAGCAAAAACAAACGCTAATTCAGAAGCGGTAAAAAGTCAATTCGACTCCAAATTTTAACACAAAGTAGTTAAAGTTGAACAAAGTAATAAAAACATGATTTCACCCTGTTTTACCTTCGAATTTAATGAGACTCTTCACATCGGGGATCTTTTGGTGCTTCATTGATGCCGGTTCTGGATTGACTTCGAATTAAGCTCCTGACTCCTTCTTCTTTATGCTGCTAAGGACGTTTCTCTTCTATTTTTGTGGTGGTTTTGTGTGTTTTTGGTGCTTGGAAGTTCAATGGGAGAAGAAAGGACGAGTTTTTGGTGATTTCGGGGTGATTTCTATAGTGTTTCGGTATTGATTTGAGGCTTGGAAGTGTAAAAACGTGGGGAGAAGGTTTGTGGCTGTGTTTTCTGACTTTGGTAGTGTTCTCCTCTGCCTTAGGTCATCTTTGGAAGGTCCTTTTATAGAGAGAGCAAGGCCATGTTGATAGAACAAAATTTTTATCTAAAATCCTGATTTTGTGCTCTAAGAGAATCTGATTTTTTAGAATATGCTGCAGGCCGAGAAAAATTATGAACTTTTAACTGAAGGTAAAGGATGATTTTTAAGAATTTTGAGAGTTGGAATCGGGTTAGTTTGATAAATAACCGGTTAGATAAAAATCTCACAATCTGGAATCTCCCATAATTCATAACTAATTATTGGAAAGTTGAAATAACGAAATTCCAACGGCATTAGTCTCTAAAAGTCATCCTCTATCTTGTGTTAAAATTGCATGACATTTTGTTTTGATTTCGGTATTTTCTAGAGGAGAGAGAAAATTGCAAAAATGATTGAATTTCTCTTTAAAATTTTGGGATAAGGTTCAAAATAAAATAATTTCAGGTTTATGACTGTATGTAGTCATGCTAACCATGTGACATTTTTATTTTAATTTTGAAAACCCTTTTATTTCCATTTTGAGGCTATTTCATGTGTTAATTATTAAAGAAACTAGCTTCTTAAAAGCTTAATTTCCAGAATAAATATTATCAGAAAATCATGAAATACCTTTCATAATGACTATGATATTTGGAAGTGTTTGGAGATAATGAACAAGTCATATGAAAATAGAAAATCCCGAGAATGTCCTTGGAAAATCCTGCATTGGTGCATTTTGACCATTTTGCCCTTTGTAACATATATGTCTTAGAGACTACTCCGAGGGAGTTGAAATTTTGGGTATAACACTCCCCTAAATTTCTGAATCTTCACAATGTCGGAGTAGTCGACCCCTGGTATGTAGTCAAGCAGGCTGATAAATCGTGCGTAGTACTGGTCGACTGTTTGACTCCCCTGGATTAAGGTCTCAAACTCTTGCCTTTTTCTTTGCTTCAAGTGTTCGGGGTAGTACTTCTCTCGCAATACCTCCACAAATGTTGTCCATCCGAAGCCCGGTGTAGCTCTATGGTGGCCCTCCACAGACCGCCACCAAGTATCAGCTGCATCCTTCAAGTTGTATGCGGCGATGTCGACCTTCTGGTCCTCTGGAACTCTGACGGCCCTGAAAGCTTTCTGGTGTTCTACGATGAACTTCTCTAGTGCGGCGGGGTCTGGTTCCCCTGAGTAAGTCGGTACTCTTGCGTCTGCAACGCTCTTCAACCAATTGGTCTCCCTGGGCTGTGGCGGGGGGGGGGGGGGGGGGTATGGCTCCCGCAACTTGAGCTCCTAGTTGTGTGGCGAAGGCTGCCATGGCCTCTGCTAGGCCTGGTATTTCCGGGACATTTACTGGTGCTGCTCCACCTCGTCCTCCTCTGCCGCCTCCACGTGGTCTTCCGACTCCAGACATCTATAGTATAGTACACTATTATTACTACTCGGTGCTACACCGTAATACACACACACTCATAAACATGAAATAAAGCTAACTACTAGCAATAAAAATATCCCTACGGTTTTTCTTTCTAAGTCACGAATCCTCACAAACGTTTCCCGCTATCCCAATATTCATATGCTCATTGTTTTTGACTCAGTATCCTTCATCAGAGCGGTACTCCGCTCTGATACCACTTTTTGTAACACCCCTATTCCTAAACCTGTAATAAACGTCGCAAGTCGTAGCAAAATAAATAATGCCGCAGCGGAAAATAAACTATCTAACCTTGGTCTTACACGCCGTTTCTCACCCTTGTGAGTAACAAGGCATCTTTACTCTTTCCAACTAATATACTCCTTTCGTTGTGATGAACCGATACTGAGCACTCTAATTATTACAGACCAAATCCAAAACTAAATGAGCAACTATTTAAATACAACAATCCCAAGATACTACATATTAAATCTAGAAAGTATTTATTAAGACAGAGCAGCTAGCTACCCTGTTCCCCGCACTCCGGCTTGTGTCTTCTTCAGTAACCTGAAATGTTTTGCCCATTGAAGGGCTCAGCAATCGAAATGCTGGTATGCTAAATGTAGTCCTAAGTCATCTAGATTCCTTAAGTCGTTTTAGCCATCTTGTTATTAGGTTCATTACATAAAATACCGGTTTACAATAGCAACAGTAATAACTGTAAACATTAAACAATCACATAACAGTTCACCTGCAACATCAGTGCATAATAAACATCAACCAGATAATCAACACCAATAATCCCACAATAACCAAACAAGTCACGCGTATTAATTAACTTTACTTGTTAGTAGGTCACATGACCCTTATCCTTTTAAACCAACCACTTAACTTTTCCAATTAATTCCACCTCAGGCGTCATGTCAAGACAACCCTTTAATAACTCAATAATGGACAGTGTGTCCCCTGGGTTCCAAAGGAACCGTTGCCAGCTGACCTTATGGCCCTGGATAATTGACCGATCCGGTCGAACCTGTGCACCAACGGCAGTGCCCTCCGCCATCATCGAATGTGACTGATGGATTCCCTTGAGTGACTCCCCATTGAAGTCTCTTGTAGTGATCACGATGCGAATTAAACGCGTTTCGTCTCCAGGTTTCGACACTATTCACTTACCGGGTCAGTTTTCTGGAATTTTTTCGTTTAATTAATTTTAATAGCTCTAGACCCTCACTATGGTCTAATTATAGATATTTAACTAACTTTAATTATTACGAGTTTATTAAACCCGTTTAAAATCACGTTTTTCCCGGTTTCTCAAAAAACGCGTTTTAAAGTTCGTTTGCGTTTTAACTCGTTCTACGAATCCGTTTTCTCCGGGAATCGTTCCTACGTATTTATTTAGGACTAATTAAGCTTTTAAATATTTCATTAGCCTAATTTATCACTGTTTAAAATCCTGGGGTATTTCAATTTAAACTAGGTATGTAACTATAAACATGGGTGGAAGAATCATTGAAAATGAAGAACTCGGGAGAAAGTTATAGATCCATAAAGATCTGAGTTTACCATCTCGTTTCTGGAAAAATTCTGGCAAAAACCCGACGTGATCGAGTTGGGAACTTTAGACGCTTATATCTTCCATAGGATTGATAATCAGCCTTTGGTAAACATGAAAGTTATAGAGGGATTAGAGATCTACAAAACGAGCTAAAGAACACGAATTTTGGATGAGAAACGAAGAAGTTATGATGAGACGACATTACCTTACCGATCACGTTTTCTTGAAATCTGGGTTACGGCTTTGCAGGGAGGCAACTTTGGATCGATTTTCCAGTGGATGTAGAAAAGAGTTAGGTTAAGTGTGAGCTATGGTTGCAAAGAGGAGTTCAAGGAGAAGAGAATGAAGAAGACGGCAATCAAAAATACCAAGGGACGGCGGAGATATTGAAGTCACTAGTTAGGGCAATGATCAGGTGAAAGCTGAGAACACTTAGCCGAATTTCTGGGGAATCCGGCAAGTTTGACGTGGCACGCTTCCCGAGACGTGCTGGTGAGTCAGCAACCATGCCACATCAGCATTGTTTTTCAAATTTTGGCTCTAAATTTCATTTTATCATAACTTTGGCTAGGATGATCCGTTTTTGACGTTCTTTTTATCAATCTTCTTGGTTTTCCATATCCTTTTTATTGGTATAGGTTTCATGGGCTAGTTTGATCATTCCCAAAAAGTCAACCCTTGCAAGACTTACGAAGCTTTATGGTTTCCATTATTTTATATTGACTTTTATGATTAAAATTAATGTTCCAACTATTTCTAAATCTTTATAATATACTTGGAGTGTTTAGAAATTGTTCCAAGATTTTTTGACTTATAAATCTTATTGTTAAAATCATAATACTATAAAATAATATATAGTAATCCAATATTTAATAGTATTCTTTAGGATTAAATAGAAGAAATCCCATGATTTAATTTTCATAATTCCATATAAGAATATATTAATTTATTATTTATAATTCCATACAATAATTTAATAATTAATAGTATTATTTATGGTTTAATAAAAGAAATATCCCCTAAATTTATTTAAATTAATTTAGGGGTATTTCAGTATATCCCCCTTAAAGAAACTTCGCCTCGAAGTTTAAAATCAACTAGAAACAATAATAATTCCAACAAAATTCCATACCAATCCAATCCTTAATTTCGATCCATTTCAATTTCAACATTCCACTCGAGATTACTCAGAATCAAACTGAACCAAGATATTTCATGATGAAAATCAAAAGTCACATATTGTGTCATAATGTAAAAACCAAGTACACACATACACCTCTCACTCTGCTAATCACGCAACAGGGCATAATCTGGATGAGGTAACGAAGATAGATTACGCTCTACCCCCCCCCCCCCCTTAAAAGAGAACTTCGTCCCAAAGTTTAGGATTTATCTACCAACTACTCACACCCCCTTCCAGTGTGTGGGTAAACTAAATATCAAGTTGTACTACAAGCTTTAAAATGTATATCAAACAATCAAACCACTCAAGGGTATTCATCCAATAGCAATTCCAAACATTTGTTTCTGTTTTTAAACACCACCTTCAAAGAATTCAACACCTTATTATCAAGCTTTGTTGTAATTTTATGGCACTGTTGAATTTATCTATGATCGATATATATTTGTATCCTCTGATTGTTATGTGTTTGTATTTTCTTGATTATTATAAAATTTTATTTTATGATCCTTACCTATTCATTTTATGACAGGTACAAATGATATGTCCATTATATGTTCATTTTATATTGTATGTTTTTATGAAGATGTTGTACCCCCCTTAAAATAGGGTACGACTCATATATGTCTCGTAATAATGAAGTGGAATTTAAACTCACTTTTAAGGAGCACAATATTTTACATCTCCTATGGAGATTCCTTCTTCAAGGATGCAGTTCATTGTTGATGCACAATATCACTCGTTGTTATTCTGGCTTGATTGTAATTAAATCTTTTAGTGTTCCCAACACGTTTTCCTAACTCATTTCTCCTCTCTTACGGTCGTTGGCAAAAACAAAGTTTAGAATTCATCATTCATATAGTAGGTGAAATACCCCAAACTAATAAAACATTGATTAAACATCTAATCAAATTAATAAAGGCCTAAAAATGCCTTAAAAGTCAATTGAGAACAACAATGGTCAACACAAATCAAGAATTGCACCCTTTGACCGTTTAGGGTAAATACATACTCAAATGAACTCTTTAGGACCTAAAATTTTGTCCTAAGCACTATAACACATAAATAAACGTACTAAGATTATTGGACAACACTCCAACACAAAGAACAAGCATTTACATGATTAAGAGTCAATGAGGGCAAAAATGTGCTCTAAGAAACCTTAAAGGTCTTATGATCTCCATTTGATATAAAATTGGATTCCTGAGTTCAATTATCATGTAAGGAATGTAATAAAACCATTCTCAAAGAAAACCAAGCTCAGATACACCTTGGGACACAAAATGTGCACTAAAACACCTTAAAGCACGTTTTTGTGTATGAGCTCTAAGATATTGACTTTTTGTCACTTTAAAGACTAGATTGCATTCATTATATCATTAATGGGACATGATAGACTATATTATAAAGTCTAAATCATAGTTTAAAAATAAAATCAAAATGGGTGATTTTGGGTGAATAGTACCCAAAATAACATTTAATTACTTAACTTAAACCATGGTCAATGGTCATCTTTTGGTTTGACCACCCATTGCCGCCCACATATGGCTATCATACTCATCCATTAGCCAACATAAATATCTAAGGATGAGTCATCTATGACTATTTACTAAAGTAAGTAAACTTTACCTTATAAGCTTATTCTTTCTCTTTCCTCTCATTACCTTCTTTCCCAGCTGTAAGTACACATCTCCATTCTCTCTTTTGCTCCTCCACCCTCAGACTCTCCCTCAGGGTTCTTTCTCTTCTTCGTCCCTAGAGTCTCTTCCCGAGTCTGGAGCATTAGCTCCGACCTCGAGGCAGCATCATAACACTCCTGGAATCTCATTGGTAACTTCTCACAAAGTTAATTGGTAATGTAGTAAGTAAGGAATTACTGGCATTTATGTTAATACCTGGATGGTAGTATAGAGGGTAGCACCCATCGCCATCTGGATGCGAAGCAACAATCCCCCCCGAAACTTCTTGACCTTCACGGTCTCTGAGTAATCAACTCCGGGGATGAAGTCCAGCAGACCAATGAATCTAGCGTAGAACTCATCCACGGCCAGACCTCCCTGGGAGAGTGTCTCGAACTCACGGTGCTTCTTCTGCTTGAGATGTGCCGGGTAGTACTTCCCCCTCAGCAGCTCATTTAATACCCCGGATCTAAAAATGGTGATTAGATTACTCTAATATGATTATTAAGGGCCTAAAGGTGCCTAGAGAGTATTCGTAAAAAGAATAAACCAAAAGAAAAGAGAAAATGCGTAAAACGCGAAAAACGCTAAAACGCACATTAAATGAGTGTAAGAGATACATGACCTCGTTAGGGTCCGAGATGGATTCCTAAGGCTTAGTTAGGCCTAATTAGTATACGGGAGTGATTCCCGAAGAAAACGGATCCAAATAATGGATTAAAACGCTAACGGGAGTTTTAAAGCACGTTTTTCGAGAAAACCCAAAAACGTGACTTTAAGTGGTCAAACGGACCCGTAAAAATTATAGTTGATTAAATAACTATAAATAAGTATTAATGGAAGCTTAATAACCATTAAAAAAAAGAAACGAGAAAAATCCAAAAAACGGGCCCGGTGAGTGAATAGTACCAAACCGGGTAAAATAACAAGTGTTTTCTGTAAAAGAAGAAAAACGCCTCAGCCTACTAATATAGAGGGGGCCGGTTTTTATTAGTCAAATAAGTCTCCCTCTCTCTCTATTAGTAATAAAGTAAGAAAGAAAAGTAAAAAGAAGAAAAGTGGAAAAGTAATAAAGGGGGGGTTTACTCTCTCTCCTCCTTCACTTCCTCCTTTCTTCCCCCTCCTTCCTTCTTCCTTTCCCACCGTCCTCCTCCCTTCCCTCTTTTCTGGAACGAAGAATGAGGCCCTCTCCCATGGCTTCTTTAACTTCTTCTCCTTGTCCAAGCTATCTCCAAGCTTAAATCACAAAAATAACTACATATTTGTGATCCTCTCATCAAGCCCTATCATCCTCCTTTTCAAATTCAAAAAGGATGAAGCTCATTTTCATGGGTATTGGCCATTTGAGGAGAAAATCACACCATCTTGAAGCTTGAAGCTTCCTCTTTCATCCAAGGTAAAAATATTCAAAGAAGAACACATTTTTCTTCACCTCCTTGTGTTGGCCGATTTTGGCAAGTTTTAATCCCTTGAATTTTCCTTGTTTTGAGCTATTCTCCAAGTCTCCAATTGTGGGTTAGAGCTCCCCCTTTGATTCAAGGCAAAACCAATTCTAGGGCTTCTAAAGGTAATGCCATTTTATGCTTTAAGCCTTCTTTTGAGTTCATGAATGATTTTTACCACTAGAGAAACTAATTGGTACTCCTTACTCCCATTGGTATATTGGTCTAGAGAATTGGGGCAAGATATTGCCTTGACCGGTTTTGGGTGAAGAGAAAAGGAGAGAGAGGAGAAGAATATTCAAAAGGAGACTTAAGAGAATTTAAGGTAAGAAACCAACCCTAATGTGTATTCTATATATATTAGAGTTTGGGGTGGGTTAATTAAATGAATGAACCCCACATGTGTTGTGGTAGCAATGTGCTTGTATAGAAATAATGCAAGTGAGAAAACATTGTGAATTTAGTGTTGATTTAAGAGCTATGCACTTTGAGATTTGTGTATTGTGTTGCATTTGGAGGATTTGGTGAGTATTAATGGTTTTATATGTGTGCTGGTAGAACCCTTGTGGTTTGGCTAGTTTTAGGATGAATTAAATGAGGAAATGAGTTTTGGGGCAATGTTAGAAAAGTAGCCGGACAATGGTGAAATTCCGGTAGAAATCTAAGTGGTTTAAGTGGTATGTTGGGAGATGAATGACCTAGGGTTAGCTAGGTATGAATGGAGGTTGATTTGGGTTAGTAAACCATTATGTGAATGCTTGTTCAAGAAGATGAGGATTGTGCAAAAATCTGTAGCAAAAGAGTGATTTAGTGCCTTAGGAGTTTTTAGAAAACAAAGAAGATTTAAGGCTTAAAGAGTGAGGCATAAATCTTGGCATGAGAAGTGCATTGCCTTAGAATATTTGGAATGGTCAAATAGGGTGAGAACAATAATGCAAGTGCCAAGAGAGGTTAGAAAATGCACAAGTGTGCATTAGTGCAAAATGAGAATACAAAATTTGAGAATTGGAGCAAGAATTTGAGTAAGGATTAAACCTAAGTTTTGAAGAGGTTTAGAGCATGTTTTAAGGTGATTAAACATGTAGGAAACTTGTGGAATGATTAGGGAATGATTAAGGGTGGATTAAGGGTTGAATTGGAGTTGAAAAATAATGTTTGTTGCAGGTTTTAGCAGGGTCCGAGACCTAGTCCTTGGACAAAGTCTCGGACCACCCCTTAAATTCATGCCGAGAGTCACCCCTGTACCTGCTCCAGGACTTAAGATATGGACAAGGTCCCGGACAACCCATGAAAATCCACCCGAGAGTTTGGCAATGTATTGGTCCGGGACTTAAGGTAGGGACCAAGTTCCGGACCACCCCCAGAATCCTACAGAGAGTGTTTTTAAGAGTTTAAATGATGGGGGTTTGAATGTTAATGATGTTAGATGATGTTTAGGCCTTGTTTGGTGACATGTAAAGGCCCTAAGAAGTGTAAGAAAGTGTTAGAAGTGAGTGAGAAGTGAGAACTCAAACTAACAAAAGTAAAACTGAGATAACGGGATAACGGGGTAAGTACGAGAGTAGCATTTAATTATGTACCGTATGAGAGTAGTATTAATAATAATGTTTGAAACATTATCAGAGGATCGTGTGAGAACCAAGCATGGTGAGATGACACGGTAAAGTAAAACCCCGGTGAAAGATATGATTTTCTCATGCCCCGTATGCTAACCGAGTTACTCTGATTTGTGTGTTTGTGTGCCGGCTTAATCAAGATTAAAGCATGAAAGTAATCCCTTGTTTCATTATGTATGCCTTGTTGTATGTTGTATGAGCTAACATACTTGTATGCCGGTGTGGTCTAACATAGTGCGTAGACCGACTCATAGTGAGTATTGATTGACTAGAAACCCGTAGATCGGGTAGTCTCATAAACAATGGAAATATGCAAACATACACAAGCTATCGATTAAAGTATAACGATAACGCAAACATATGAACTCCCTAGAATGTGAGGAGATGTACGGGTTGAGTAATACCCGATAACGGTTGGAAAACCATATTGAAACAATCCACGAAGTGAATAAGAGTGAAGAGATAAATGAACCTCCATCTAGAGGTTAGTAGATAGTTCAAGATGTGAACTTGCGAGGAAAGGTAAAAGAGACCTAAGGGACTATTTAACTCCCTTGAGACATGGTCGACCTCCTATATGAGGATGTTACCCGGTATAAGAAAATAACCAAAAATAGAAGTATATGAAATGTGAGGGTAACCCTTAAACCTAGGATTACCCGAACTTAAGTAATGTTCCCTAAGTCATTAGAAACATCGAGAGTGATGCTTCTAGACTAATATACATAATGATATTCTAACTCCGAGAGAGGAGTGTATGGGAAAGTGAGAAGTCCGAGGGTAGTCCGACCTATGTGAAAGTTGTAGGAACTAAGAGAGAGTTCCGGGAGCTAGTTGAACTATGCTCAGGAGCCATGTGTTTTGGCTTAAGTATGTATTAAGAGAAACAAGCGAGAAGAGCGTAGGAGGCCTGTAGTGTCTCGAGAACTACGTGAGCTTGAGTATAAGTAACCCGAGAGAATGGGTGAGAATAAGAATGAGTAGCCCAAGAGAATGGGCGAGTGTAAGAGTAAATAACCGTGAGAGTGGCTGAGTTATTGAATGAATATCCAAGGCATAGTGAGGTAGCAACCCTCAAGGCCTAAGAGCAAACTAATACAACTAACAACTTGTTATGTTAGTTAAGGATTGTATTCCATGGTTGAATGTCAATCCTTGTGTACTGTACTTATGTAATGTATTGCTAAGATGCTTGTTGTTTGTACTAAAATGAACTCCATGCTCTCGACCCCAAGTAGTCGGCGTACCGCGGTTAGCACGCGGTATATGTGAATTTCATATGCAGCTTTAAGCTGAGCCCCTAGGGGCATCATTTTTATTCACAGGTACACCGAGGATGAAACCGTACGAGAGTAGGAGGGGGGGTCGGTGGTAGCATGGGTAGTTAGATAGTAATTACTTATGTATAGAATGTGGTGTAAGACCGAATGTGTTATCGGCATCCGTATATTGTAGACTCGGTATAGTAAAGAAATGAATTGAGTATTGTATTTGTATTGTGTACTCGGTTGTTCCAGTCCATCAGACCGTTACTGTATGTGAGTTAGGCCTGGATAGCCACGAGGGTGGCTAACGACATTGTATCACCCTTTGTTGTAGTAGAGTTCCGCTACGTGAGTAAGGGTAATTTGTGACAGTTTAAGAGGTAATGACGCGTTTAACAGTTGGGGTGTTACAGCTCAACGAAGGCAGCCCACACAAAGTCGGGCGTAGCCAGGTGATGGTCCTTGACCAACCGCCACCAAGTGCTGGCTATCCTTCAGAGGGAAAGCAGCAATGATGACTCTCTTGTCGGCAGGTACTCCCAAAGCTTCAAAGGCCTTCTCATGTTCAACTATAAAACGCTCTAAGGCTACAAGGTCTGGCTCCCCTGAATAAGTAGGTGGTCGGGTCTCGGTAACTGACTTCAGCCAGTTCATCTCCCTTGGCTGTGCGGGTGGGCTGGTGTTCCTTCAATTTGAGTACCAAGCTGTGCGAGAACGGCAGCAATCGTCTCTGTAACTCCTGGAATCACGGGGTCACCGCCTCCACCTCAGACGGCCCCACGGCCTCTAGTCCCTCCAGACATCTATAGTACAGAATGTCGCATGATCACTCGGTAATTTACCGTACACAACCAGGGATATTGAAATGCCTTTAAGGCTAATATATCACGCAATTTACGTTACTAAACACAATATCTTTTAAGACGAGTCATCTCGTACCTCGCAAACGTTTCCCGTAATTTCCCAAGTCCTAAGCTCACTGTCTTAACCTAGTATCTCGTCATCAGAGCGGTACTCCGCTCTGATACAAGCCATTTTATGTTCATTCTTTTCACTTTTCTTTCCTCTTTCCATGAAGCTAAACACAGCCATTTCCATCCATGAATCTAGGTGGTTTTGGAGGTTAAAAGAAGAGGGATTCTCGGCTGTAACAAGGGAAGAAGGAGGGAAGTTCTAATCTTGATCTTTTAAGGTAAAAATGTGCTTTAAGCACTTATCTCTTCATTCCTTTCATTTCCAGTTGGAAAGCATGGTTCCTTAGGCTTATTATCTTCTTTTTAACATACTTATTCAGTTGGTATATCAAGAGCTTCAAGGAATAGCCAAATCCATGCCAAAAACACCATTTTTGGCATCTTAATCAAGGTGAAAATTAGCCATCTTCTAAACTGAGTTGCTACGGTTTTAAGCCTTGTTTTAGTAGCTCTTTTGATGCTCTTTTTCTTCTGTAAATTTAGGCCGAAGATCAACCTTGGTTGCCTTTTTATTCTAAGGTAAATTTAACCTTGATATTATACATTAAAACATTTCTTATGGTTAGCTCTTGCTTGGAGACTAATCATGCCTTAATTGCTGTTTGAAAACATGTAAAAGAAGCTGTGGAAAAATTATCCCAAGCTTGTCGTGGCCAAACAAGGCCTTATCTTGGCTAAAATAAGGTATAAATCACTTAAACCTTCACTTGGTATATTAATATGTGTTTAAACATATGTATATATAATTGTCGTGAGTGAATAAGGTATAAAAGGTCATATTTTGACCTTAGGTGATTAAGGAATGAGTTAGTAAATTTATATAAGTAATTAATTAACATAATTGTCAAATTTAAGACATTATGTGGAAAATTGGTAAATATGGAAAAGTTGTGGGAGAGGCCGAGAGTTTAATGCATTTTTGGGCATTTATGTGTAATTTATTTTATAAGCTAATGTTTGTAATTAGGCCATGTACTTTAGGCCATTTTATTTATGTATTTTTAAGGTTTTAATTAAGTTTAGGTAATAAATAAATATTACCGAAAACTATAGGGGTTTAAATTGTAATTAAATTAAATTTTGGGGCTATATAATAATAAAGCTGAAAATTAGAGGTTAAAGGATTTAAAATAAAAATTATTAGATTTTATAAAGTTTTTGGTTTAAATGGTAATTTCTGGAAAATATGGGTACAAACTGTAATTTATGGGAATTGATGGTCAAGGAAATATTAAGGAGGTCAACCTTGACCATATGGTAGGCTTTGACCAAATTAGAGAAGTTAAATAACTTATTTAAGGTTTTATAATAAGATAAGTATTTAATTGTAACATTTTTATAACATATGGGGTATGTATGGTGATTACCAGAAATTAAGGGTGTAAAATGGTATTATAAACACCCATGGGCTATTAGGAATTTTTAGGAATTTATTGGGTTGATTTTGGAATTAAAATAAACTACATATGTATAATATATAGTTATTATGTCATTGTTACACTTTGGAGAAATAAGTGGGGTGGAATGGTAAATACCGAGAGTATATGGGTTAGTAATGGTAATTATAACCATTGGGTGGAATTTGGTGATTTTTGGAATAATATAAGGTATTTTAATAAGATATGTGTATAATATATAGTTTTAATGATATTATAAAACTATATGTTATAAATTGGGTCAAATTGCAATTATAGAAAGTTAGTGGGTTGAAAAATAATTTAGAACAGATTACTAGGTCTGTTCGGAAATTTAATGTATATATAACCATAGGTTATATTTATATTAAGGGTTAAAATGTTATAATATATGATATATATAACATAACATTATATATGTGGTCAAATTGTGAATTTGGAAAGTTAAAGGGGTTGGAAATTAATTTAAAACAGATTAAGGTCTGTTCGGTTATTTTATAAAAATAACCATAGGTTATACCTTTTTTATAAAGTTAAAAATGTTATATTATAAAATATATATAACATGGTATAACTTACGGGGTGATTTTGTAAATAAAGAAAACTATGGGTTATGGAAAAGAATAAGGTTTTAATATGGGTGCCCATGCGGCAATATAAATAGTTTTGTATAAAAACTATAGGTTATAAGTTAAAGGAAATAAAAATATCATATTATATGATATTAGTATATGGTATGACATTACATAATGTTATGGGGTTAAAATGAAATTAAAGGAAAGTATAGTGCTGTACCGAAAATTAAAGAGATTGGAAAATGAATTTCAGACTATGGTCTACAATGTTATAACTATTATATGGTATTAATGGGATTTAGATGGAATTAATATAAGTAAGGGTATTCACATTAAATAATGTGACAAACTATAAATAAATAAGATTTATAAACTAAGGTATATATTGAATAAACCTTAGGAGTTGTAATTAGACAACATAAAAATGTTACATAATATTAGGATAAGGATCTTAATATAAGTTGTATAATATAATACAATTAATGGGAATGATCATATAATATAAGATGATAAAAATGTAACATATAATATAAGAGTTTTACAACTCATGAAACTTACCTATATTGGTAAATATATACATATGCGAGAATAATGTATATAAGGATGAATATATATTATGGTTGGAAACCATATAATATAATGGTGGAGGTTATTACATAATAATAGTTTATAAACTATATGTTATAAGTTTTTGAATTCAAATGTAGTTTATTAAAGGATTAATGGATTATATAATACAATGTATTATAATGGATGGAGGGAAAATAATACTATATAATAAATCATGCATGTATTCATGCAACAATAGGTTATATACCTAAGTTCAATGATGGACTGGATTAAAGAAATATAATGAATTAAACTTAACAGTCGAAATATTACGACCTACGAGTATTAGTAACAAAGCCGACTGGTTTAGAGGAACCCGTAACAATTAACTGTATAAATCCAGGGATGAACTGTCGGGGTTACTTGTTATTCGGAAATACCGGATCCAGTTAGTCATGGAGACTGACTTATAGTTTTATTACAGTCTAGATCGTACTTCAGACAAAGGCGCGTAACGAGCTAGTGGACTACATTGCGCATCCTAGGTCTGAGGTGTACGGTATGTAAAGGGGTTTGATCCGGGTTGTCCTGAGGAATTCCTTGGGCTCGGATTTGGTTGATATAACTTGTGTGTTATGTGTGTGGATACGTGTATGTGATTATGTGTGTTACTGCATTAATTATTTATGCACGAGCGTCCTACAGGACTAACACTACGTCGACTATAGATCGACTTATATAAACATACATATGCATTTAATGTGATGACATGACGGTTACTTAATATAATACCCTTAGTATTAATATTAAGTATATGGTAACCTAAGTAAAACACTTAGGTATGAGTCACGACATTGTCGGTCTCTAGAGCATGGATCTCGAACATGAATATAACCTAGATTACTTCTAGGTATGCGTAAGACCCATTGGGCAGCTAATTAATAAATTGTATTCTCCATAAAACTAAGAGTTTATCTTAAACATTATGAGAGAGTTGGTATGAGTTGAGGGGAGGAATCCCGGTAGTTTACGAACTACTTGGTTGCGCATTTGTGATCACTGAGGGGTACCCGATCGGGTTCTGAAATACCCCAAACTTATTAAACATGGATTAAATACCTAATCACATTAATTGAGGCCTAAACATGCCTTAAAAGTCAACTGAGAACAACAGTGGTCAACACAAAACAAGATGTTGCACCCTTTGACTGTTTAGGGTAAATAAATACCCAAATGAACTAATTAGGACCTAAAAATTTGTCCTAAGCATATTAACACATTACTAAACACATTACAATTGCTGGACAACACTCCAACACAAAGAACAAGCACTTTCATGCTTCAAGGTCAAGTAGGGCAAAAATGTGCTCTAAGAAAACCTTAAAGGTCTAATGACCTCTGTATGATATAAAATAGGATTCCATGATCAAATATCATGTAAGGAACACAACAAAACCGTTCTCAAAGAAAAACAAGCTCAGAAACACCTTGCGACACAAAATGTGCACTAAAACACCTTAAAGCACGTTTTTTGTGTAATTGCCTTCGAAATTGGTTTTTAATGGGCTTAAAGGTTATAATTACCATATGATATATATATATATATATCATATTAGGAATTTAATTCCAGATATTACAAATTTTTACAAATTTAATATTAAAATATTAATAAAACCCTAAAACGGGGCCCGTTTAAGTCAACAGTGACTAAGAATGGTCAAGAGGTCAAAGTTTGACCCCTTGGACCACATGAGGTCCACAGCCACAAGTAAGGGAGCCTGTTTTCACCACTTGCAAGCACAAAAGACAAGCCTCCAACACCACTCCATAAATTAAGGGACCACTTTTACCTTTTTAATACAATAATGTAATTATTCAACTTTGGCTCCTTATTTGAATGATTCAGCCTTCAAAAAACGTGGGAGGCTCCACTTGTCATGCTCCAGCCCCTCCAATAATTGATGGCAACCAGACTTGGTGAGTCATCAAACACCAAAGACATTAAACAAAGAAGAAAATGTGTTTTAAGACAATTTGACCTACCTTTTCTCATTTGCCTTGCCTCCAGCCGACTCAAGGCCTTCTCCATCCTCTCTTGGCTTCTCCAAACCGTGGCTAACTCTCCAAGAACATAGAAGAACACCTTGCTACCTAGGTAAGCTTAATTAGTCATTTTATGTTCAATTTCTTCATGAATTTTTCCTCTTTCGGTGGATCTAAGCATCAACCACTTCCATCCATGGATCTAGATTGTTTTGGAGGTTAAATGAAGGACAAATCTTGGCCATAACAAGGGAAGAAGGTGGAGAAACCCAATCTTGTTTTTAAGGTACAAAAATGTGCTTTAAGCACTTATCTTTTGATTCTCTTTAGATCCAGTTGTAAAACCTGTTCTCCTAGCCTTATAATCTTCTTAACATACTTATTCAGTGGATCTATCAAGAGCTTCAAGGTATAGCCAGATCCAAGCCAATAACACCATTTTTGGCATTTTAAACAAGGTAAAAATTAGCCATCTTCGAATCTAAGTTATACCGGCTTTAAGCCTTGGTTTAGTAGCTCTTTTGATGCTCTTACTCTTCTGTAAAAACAGGCCGAAGGGTACTTGTTCTTCGGTTGTTGTTCTAAGGTAAATCTTACCTTGAAATATACATTAAAACGCTTCTTATGGTTAGATCTTGCTTGGAGACTAACTATGTAACACCCTAGATTTTTACCTCAAAACATAGCTTATGAAAATACAAATCTAACGGCGCAAACGGCATTAAAAACGGACTCCAAACGAGTCCTAGAAGAGCAAAACAAAGTTGGTCCGAACTTGTGTCC